>JANZXP010000195.1:3715829-3756310 GCA_027576715.1 Erythroxylum flavicans | reverse complement strand
TAACCTAAGTTTGATTTAGACTTATGTAAGCTTTGATGTATGAATGATCTTAAGATGTGAATTAGGGAAAGATACCCGGGATTGTCATTGAGCATGCAATGTACATAGTCCATATACAAATTTGTGCATAAATGAATACTTAAGATTGTGCAATTATTAATGTGTGTGCAACGTGTGTATTGCGTAATATTGTTGTGTAGGATGAAATGTCCACATCCAGATGTTTCCAGATCTTGGAAGCAAATGCTAATCTAGAGCGTACTATGAGTAATCTAGACGGTCTCACTTAATTAATTGTTTGTTTTATATTATGTTTGAATTATCGAATAAATGTGATTTGATTGTGTTGATTCAGGACAATGAAGGTCCGATGATTCTGATGAATGAATGTGATATTTAAAGTGCTCCTTATATGTGAATATGACGAAATTAATGTGTTTTCTCAACTTAAATATTGAATGCTGGACCAAGGTCCGATGACATATGAAATTGAATGTGTAAAGTGAAATAAAGTGACTGATTGATCATATATGACTGATGTATTTCATTATCTGAATGCACAATAATGTAAAGGTTGTTGTGACTGGAGTAGCCATCGAAAAAGAGCTTAAAGCTCAGAAAGTGAAAAAGAGCTTAAAGCTCAGTAAGTGATTAAAAGCCAAATGCTCACTACCAAAGGCTCACTATGTAAAATGAGCCCTGTATCCCTAACAGATAAGGGATAGTTATTAATGAGCCCAGTATCCATAATGGATATGGGACAGTTATAGGCACTCGGTCATAATAATAACAGTTCAAAGTGAGTCTCATGAGCATTGCATATGCATTTGATATGTATGTTTAAATGATTGAAATGCACTGTTTAAATGGTTCAAATGTAAAATCTGAAATGTGAAATAAATGAATAATGTGTTAGTTGATGTTACATGTTGAATTAATGTAGTGATGAGAGTTATGTGATGCTTTCTGCGAAATGCAAAGATGTGAATTATATGTTATGTGTATTGATGTGTTGCATGGATTGAGTAAACCATCGATGATGGTTTCCTCATTAAGTTCGTAAAACTCACCCAAAATTTGCAATATTTTTTCAGGCTCAAAAAAGTTACCCCGTTAGGCAAACGAGAGTATAGCCACTGCATTCAAGTAAGAGATAGAGGTTGGGATCAGTTAGCATTTGCATCTGTATTTTCTTATCTTTGTATCAATTTGTGTATTCCGTGATTTCTGTACAAATTTCTGTATATAATAACTTATGAAATTGGAAATGTTTTGAGTGAGAGTGATCAAAGTGTAATAATAATTGTGATTTCGATGTTTATGAAATAAAACTATGGGCATGAATTTGATTATTGATTTCTGCACACGCGAGTGAGTTTTTTTTTTAAATTTATACTGAGTTTTGAGTATTTGACTAATTGATTACACTTGGATATTACTCAGGATGTCGGGTACGTGTCTTACGAGAGTGGGGTGCTACAGGTTAGGTTTCCATTAATGAAAGCCATCTTCACATCCATTTTTCATATCTTATAATTATAATGAGCAGCAATGGCTAGGAGTATCCTAACGGATTTAAGCATAGCTACTGGGCTAAACGTTTCTTCGTAGTCAACACCTTACCTTTGACGATAACTTTTAGCTACAAGCCTAGCTTTATGGGTAACTATATTACCCTCTATGTCAATTTTCTTTTTGAAAACCCATTTGCACCCTATGGGTTTTATCCCTTTGGGTGGGTGAACCAAATTCCATACTTAGTTTTTATACATGGAATCCATTTCGAATTTCATAGCTTGGAGTCATTTTTCAGATTCTAAACTCTTTAAAACCTCTTCATAGGTAGTATGCTCATCATCTTCTCTGTGCAATACGTCTTTAAGTTCACTTATAAGAAATTCATATCCCTCGGGAACATGACGTATCCTACCTGACCTATGAACTTCTTGTGTGTAAGAAGGTTGAACTATTGTTTCATCTTCATGAACAATAGTCTCGGGTCCAAGCAGTTGATCTGCGTCTGTTTAAGCATCTTGAACTTCCACAAGTTCAATTTTGCTCCCACTATCTTCTCTAAAAAGACAACATGTTTTGAAACAAACACCTTTTGTACCGAAACATGGTAAAACTGGTATCCTTTAGTTTCTTTAGGATTTCCTACAAGTAGACACTTGTCAGATTTTGCTTCAAGCTTATCTGACTTAATCCACTTCACATAAGCAAGACAACCCTAAACTTTCATATAAGAAAGATAGGGTTTATTGTTAGTCTATATCCCATATAGAGTAACATTAACTGACTTGGATGGGACTCTGTTTAATACATAAATAGAAGTTTTGAGTGCATGGCCCCAAAAGGATTTTGGTAAATTCAGTAAACCCATCATAGACCTCACCATGTCTGACAAGGTTCAGTTTCTCCTCTCAGCCACACTATTGTGTTGTGGCATGTAAGGTGGGGTCCACTAGGACAATATTCCATTATCCCTGAGATAATCCAAAAACTCTTGGCTTAAGTATTCATCACCTCGATCCGATCGAAGTGAGTTAATACTTCTCCCAAGTTGTTTCTCAACTTTATTTCTGAATTCTTTGAACCTTTCAAAGGCTTCAGACTTGTATCTCATAAGATACACATACCTATATCGAGAATGATCATCAATAAAGGTAATGAAGTATAGAAACCACCTTTGACAAATATGGACATTGGACCACATACATCAGTATGTATTAGGTCTAAAAGTCTATTAGTTTGTTCATCCTTTCCCTTAAAGGGTAACTTAGTCATCTTGCCTAATAAGCAAGATTCGCATGTGTCATATGATTCATAGTCAAATGACCTTAAACTAATACACTTATGTAATTTAGACATGCGTCTCTCACTTATATAGCTAAGGCGATAATGCCATAAGTAAGAAGATTTCACATTATCTCATTTTATTCTTTTGTTATTATTGATATTTAAAACCAAATTAGACCTATCTAATCTGTATATAACAATTCCCAATGTACCCAAAGCATATCACATTCCATTCAAATAAATTGAATAACCATTGTTATTGAAATTTAAATGGAATCTAGCTTTGTTAAGACTAGAAATAGATATTACATTTTTAGTTAAAGCAGGTACATAAAAACAATTGTCCAATTATAGTACAAGCCCACTAGGGAGCATCAATACTTATGTGCCTACAGCTAATGCAGCAACTCTTGCTTCATTGCCCACTCGCAGGTCTAACTCTCCCTTATTAAGTTGTCTACTATTCCTGAGGCCCTTTATGTTAGTACAAATGTGTGAGCCACAAACTGGTATCTAATATCCATATGTTGTTATAAAAAAAACTATGAATATTAATAATATAAATACCTGAAGTAGATGGGGCATCAGATGCCTTCTTCTGCTTTAAGGACTCCAAACAGACCTTGTGGTTTCTCTTCCAGTGGCCATCCTTGCCATAATGGAAGCAAGTTCCCTTCGAGGTAGTTTTCTTTGCTTTCTTGACACCTCCCTTAAGCCCTGCGGACTTCTTCTTCTTTTGGCTCTTTTTCTTCAAACTAGAAGACTCCACCAACTTCATAATCTTGTCCTTGCAGACAAATGGCTCAATTGCCTTGAGCAGGTTGACTAGCTCAAGAATTGTGCTGAATATATTATGCATCCGATAATTAAGCACAAATTGTGAGTACTTATCGATTAAACCCGTTAGAATTAAGTCAATACTTAATTCATGATCCAAAAGAACCAAGGAGGCCTATCGCTTGATGTAGCCATTCATCTTTAGTGTACACTACACTGGAGATGTCCCCTTAACCGTCTTAAAGCAAAAGAACAATCGTGAAGTCTCGAACCTTTGGACTTTGCTTGCTTATCAAAGAGCTCCCTAAGATGATATACTATGGTATAAGAATCCATAGCCTCGTGCTGCTTTTGCAGCTCTGGTGACATAATGGCTAGCATAATACAACTAGCCATCTTGCTATCATCGAGATGCTTCTTATATGCCCTCCGATCATCATCAAAAGTGTTGGGCCCCGATTCCGTAGTCTAACTCCTACTTGCTTTAATACCACATATGTTAGACCCCGTTTTCAGAGCTCAACTGTTATTCGGAACATATATATCATATTGAAAATATCATAATACTCTCCGATCTTTACTTCATCATAGTCTATAATACATTAATTTCAAATAACTTTCATCAATTACATTTCATGACCCTCAACAAAGGGTTGTACAAAGCTATAATGGCCTTTCAAGCCACATTACAACAAAATTCGAAATCGCAATACACAAAGGTTACATGAACTACAAAGTCTTAAAAGTGACTAAAGCCTTGTGTCTTCCACAAATTATCTCAAATTACAACCTAAGCAAGCTTGGAATGATGCCTTGACTCTCTTTATCTTTATCTCTAACTCATCACCTGAAGGTGGGGACAGGAAGGGGTGAGCTTAAAAGCTCGTGGGTAATAAGCTTATAATCGAGAAATAAGCAAAAACCTTGGAAACCATTTTACTTGTCAAAATTTATAATATTTCAAATCATGTATGCATTTATCATGTCAAACATATCAAAATGCAATGCACAACATATGGCTCGAGAGTTCTGTGGAACGAAATGGCGAAACTAAAGTTTACACCATGAAAAGAAACTAGTCTGATTTCTCAGGATCTCGTGGCCATAAGCGAGCAACCGGGAGAAGGCTGTAGGTCAACGTGCACATGACTAACGAAACGGATTTCTCTCTTACCCACATAACAACACATATTCATGCTTAAATCAATAATAGTTTCATATTCTCATGCTTCTTATGCTCTTTCACATGTACACGTGTACAGAATGCTATGACATTTTTAAGGCATGACATAAAATATTTCGATGCATTTCTATCTTTATTTTGAAATTGATCAACAAAATTCACATACTGAAACATGTAGTGATTTTTGCAAAATGATTCAAAAGCAATAAAAGCAACATTTATGAAGGAATTGAAATCATTTTATATATGGCTCATTACTTAATTATAAGCATGAATTATTTCGCTTGCTTGAATTTCCAAGAGCCAAGCTTGCTCTTTTCCTTGCTCTTGACGTTGATATTCTCGATCCCCTACAAATTTTCAGCTGAACACTCTTCTCTCTTCTTCTTTCTCCTTATTTCGATGTCTCCTTCTATCCTTCTAGGCTCTTCTACAATTTTCTCCTTCTTTTTCTTCCTTAACACTCACGGCTCCTCTCTTCTTTATCTTATTAGCTTAAGACAAAATTTTTATTTTCCAATTTTGCCCTTAATGATTGAGAATTGTCCCATTTGCCCTTCCATTTATGCCTTATGTCTTTTGTACTTAAGTGTCTTGCCAACATTACCCTTGAGCATTCTAACATAACACTTTCTTCCAGAAAAATGTCCTCCATTGTCTCAAGTTTCTAATGACACCAAAATTATTCAATTCGGTTTAGTGATTCGAAAGATATACTTCAAATATTTTTGGACTGCTCTTGTCTATAACAATATACTATGTACAAATTCCCTCTGAAATTTGAACATCTTAAACACTGAATTAGATTCTAATTTCTTCATACCATTTGTATATCCATGTCTCTACTTTACCACAAATCAGAAATCACCTCATTTGGAGTTCTACCGATCCAGAAATCATCAAAATACTGAAGTATGTTCAGTGGAATAACACCAGTTCATATTATTTAAGAGTACACACACTGTACCCGCCCCACGTTTTTCACTCAATCTTTCTCACTTCATTTTAGATGGATATGATTTTTTAGTGGAGATGTAGAGCAATGTCTTACGAGTCCAATGGTTCAAGAATCAAGTCATTTGGGTGTCTAGAGAAGAAGTTATGGCCAAAAGAATCCAATCTGTTTTTATCCTCAATTATATTGAACTTTCTTCGGGGCTATTTGCATAACTTTCTCTATAGGTATCAGATTTAGGTTTTCTTTAGATGGTTCGAAAGAGGACTTCTAGAGCTACAATTTCTATGAAAACCTAGAAGACAAATTTTATCTTCTAAAGGATCAAAAATAGGACAGAAGATATACGATGAACAGTAACTCAGAAGAAGTTTATGAACAATAACACAGAAGATATTTTACAATTAGCATAACTTTTCCTACAGATATCGGATTTAGGTGTTCTTTATATGGTTCGAAAGAGGACTTCAAGAGCTAAAACTTCTATGAAGATCTCAAAGACAAATTTTATCTTTTGTAGGGTCAAAAATAGGACAGAAGATATATGATGAACAGTAACTTATAAAAAGTTTATGAACAGTAACACAAAAGATGTTTTACAATTAGCATAACTTTTTCTACAGATATCGGATTTAGGTGTTCTTTATATGGTTCGAAAGAGGACTTCAAGAGCTACAACTTTCATGAAGACCTCAAAGACAAGTTTTATATTCTGAAGGTCAAAAATAGGACAGAGATAGGTATAGATGAAAAACAGAAGAAGATGACGACATCACAGAAGAAACATAGAAGAAGATGACGTCATCACAGAAGAAGCAAAACGTAGAAGAAGATACATCTTCCTTTATAAGGACCATAACTTTCAGCTCCGATGTCCAAAGATTTCATACTATAAACCATTGGAAAGATAAAAGAATGATCTATAATTCTCAAGAAGGCAACTTTGCCAACATCTATCTAAATCAATCCCAAATTTTTCCCTAAAGTCCAAAGACGAATTTTACATTCATCCTCCAATGTACTACACCCAGTTCTCAATTTCATGAAAATTTGAGACTCTTAGAGACAGAATTGAAATTCGATTTCTTCATAAGAAATGTAGCCATATGTTTCTAGTATAATCCAAGTAAATAATCATCTCATTTGGATAACTAGAAAAAAAGTTATGGCTAACAGACTGAAGCACACTCAGTGAATATTTTCCAGATCACTACCAATTTTGTTTCTAAATCTTTATTTATCACAACTCATACCAAGATCACTCTTTCTACTCCCTCTACTTCTCATTTTCAATAAAATCACATTTAACAACAATTATACCTGTAAGTTGTCAATGAATGCATGTACCACTTTTTTATGTGCAAACATTCAATATTTATGTGCATATATGCTAATATTATGCATGAGTAAGAAAATGCATTTCCTTAATCTCTCTTTGAGCTCATATGTACTGAAATTTCGAGTCCTAACCCTTATTATGAGAACGGGATGTTACAAGTACAATTGACAGGAGGTCAACATCTGGATATTGTACTTTTATTGGAGGTAATCTTGTTACTTGGTGAAGCAAAAGGTATAATGTGGTGGCAAGAAGCAGTACTGAAGCCAAATTTAGATCAGTTGCTCATGAAATTTGTAAAGTGTTATGGATTAAAAGGATCTTAGCTGAATTGAAGGTCATAAATGCTTCTCCCATAAAGGTGTACTGCGATAATAAAGATGCAATCTCAATAGCTCATAATCCTGTTCTCCTTGATAGAACCAAGCATATTGAGGTAGATAAGCACTTCATTAAAGAAAAGATAGAGAATGGATAGATTTGTATGACATATATATCTATGGAGAACAGGTTGCAGATGTTCTTACAAAAGGACTATTGAAGAAACAATTTGAGAAGTTGATTGGCAAGCTGGTTATGGAAGACATTTTTAGACCAACTTGAGGGAAAGTGTAGAAAAGATCTACTGATGACACTTAGAAATCACGTTAGATTCTTAGGGATTGATGAGTTGTAATTTATACATAAATTATAGGCTTAGTCAACTCCATAAAATAGGAAAATTAGTTATATGATTTTTTCCTTTTTTAGCATTTGTGTACATGTACATTATTCAATATACGGAATGCTATTTTTTCTCCATGCTTTTATATTTGGATTTTTTCAAGAAGTCCTTAAATCTTGTGAAAAAGTGAAATGTTACTCTTTTAATTAAGTTTTGTCATTAAGTTTTATTGTTAGAATAAGTGATTGAGAATTAACATACTATATTCACATCATAAGAAGTGAACGAGAATTAGTAAATGGCAAATGTGGTTTATATAAACAAAATAATGTATTTGTTCTATTGATGCATTGATATATCAAATTTATATATCATTACTTAAATTTAAAATATATTTATATTTAATGTATAATATTAATTTATTTCATTGAAAAAATTAAATTAAATAATATAATTATTAGTTTAATGTTATAACTTTAACGAGTGTATGATCTGAGTTTGAGTTGATTCATCAAGCTTCTTCAAACATGTGTGTTTTAGGTTTTAAGAAGGGAAGACACAATCAAATACTAGCAAAGTTATTAAGTAAATGTTAGATCTAACTTGGCATGAAATGCTCTGTTTCTATTAGCCTGTTACAACCTTATTTTCACCCAAATATGACGTCAAGGCAAAAATAAGATTGGAATAGACTAACAGGAACAAAAGTTTTGAACTCGTCTAACTCTACTAAAAATAATTAAGAGTCCAGTTAAGATTGTCAACAGGTCAAGTTGGACTCGCTTGAATCTCAGTCGAGTTTGCATTGAACAACATGAGTCTGTCTACATTGGAGTCAAACAACCTAAAGCTTGATTAGCTTAAAGGCCAATTAACATTGTTTTTATCATACTTAAAAAAATAATGTCATTTGATCAATTAATTCTTCAACTATTGAACAAAACAATGTCTTTTTGTCCACTTTAGTTCATATTGTTTATATTAGATTGACATAGCCTTCTCTAACTTAAATTTAGTCTAAACTCAATTAATTTAAAATTCACTCGTCGACTTTAAATCATGTTATGTCAAATTAACTTGAACCAATTTTATCATCCATAAGTGCAACTAAACTTAAAAAAGAATTGTTTATAAAAGGTATACTTCTTAAAATAAGTTCTCATAGTTATTATTATTAAATTCAATTAAAGATCTTTCTAAATATTTATTATCCCTAAACTTCACTGACTTGGCTGTAATGTTTGTGTCAGAAATACTTTCTACATGGCTGAACTTGAGATTAGTCCAACGTACCTGCATCAAACTCACTCTATGTCAGATATGATTAAAAAAATAAAGTTTATGAGTTTTACTTATTATATAAAGGGATAATCAATTTTGAAGTGTTCTAACTTTTTGAGTTTTTTTCAACTTAGTATTGAAATTTTTAAAAAATTTCAATTGAATATCCAATTTTTTAAAACCTTAACATTCAACTTCAAAAGGTAATTTCTGTTAGTAATTAGTAAACCACTGATTTGACTAACAAAATCTTTAGTATTCATAACATATAGATGTTCACCTATGAAAATATTGCCTCTCGTTAGAATGTAATAAAGAGAACTTTTTATAAGGATATCTAACGACAAAGATTATATTAACCAAATCAATAGATTGCTAACAAAATTAACGTTTTGAACTGAATTGTTAAGGTTTTAAAATTTTACTCACTAAATTAAAAATTTTAAAAGCTTAGACATTAAATTGAAAAAAAACTTAAAATGCTAAGATTGATAATCCCTTATATAAAAAGATTAATAAATTAGATGATCACTTTTATTTATAATCTATATTTTAAATAATTAATTTACTTATTTTTCTACTAATAATTAAAATTATGTTTTATTGTTTTATTATTTTATCATATTTATATTGTGCCACTGAAAATTTTTCTTAATTCCTTTTGTCGTACTTCACTAAAAGATTGAAAGTAAATAATGCATCAAACCTATGATTAAAAAAGAACCAGCTCGACTAGTTCAACGATGAAAATTTTGAACCGCTCAACTCTGGTTTGATTTTTAATTTTCTAGTTTCATTTACTTTAATAATTTTTATTATTAAAAATCGATCAATTTATTATTTAATCATTCAATTTTTGTCAATTAATCGATTTTTATAAAATAAAATAAACTAGTTAATTTTCATTTAATAGTCTTTATTTTTAATTAAATTTTAAATTAAAGACAAAACTAAAATAAATAAATTAATTTTTATTTAACAATATCCTTTTTTAATTAACTTTTAAATTAAAAATAATTAATCATATTTTAATTTTTTTAAATTTATTTAATCTTTAACTAATTTTATAACTAATTTTATGACGGCCTATTCTTACGTGAATCATTTAATCCTTAGACCTCTTTTCTTACAGGTTTGAGTTTTAAAACATTATTATCAAACACTTTACATGGACTAACTTTATTTTGTTCCACGGGATTGCAAATGAGGGAATCTTAGGAACGGCTCCAACTATTGTTGATATAATATGATTCATACTAAACTAACAAATCTTGATCCTAACTCCTCGTCGTTTTTGGTAGTCCATATAGAAAACTATAAACATACTTCTATGTTATCTTATCATATTTTATTAATAGTCTCCATTTTTGTATTGCACATTTATAAGTTATTTTTTTTATTCATATGACCATCTAATTGAATTATTCAATCTAAATGAGGAATGAATTTACCCTTTCATTAAAATTTTATTTTATATGTAATAATGCTAATAAAAATATAATTAATTATTATTCGTATTTTATTTTTATAAGTAATTAATTATAATCTTTTTGATCTTTTATTATTATAAATAAATTTATGAAATTCTTGTTATTTTACAGTTTTATCATAAATATTTAATATATATATATATAGCTTTAACGTATGTTATTAATAATCAATTAATATTATTTGTCATATTTAATAGAAAATAATATGTTTACTAATTGTATATAATATTAAATCAAACATTTCATCACTTTTTATTTTTATTTAATAATATTAATAAGTAAGATGAATAATTTATTATATTTTGCACGTATGCAAAAGATTGTTTGAATTTTACTATTAATAAATAGTTATTGAATAAATTTTCTTATAGTATCAATTACTAAATTTAGTGTTGATGAGGATCAGTTTTTTGTTATATTGGTCTATTGAACTTAGTATTAATTTCAATTAATAAAAGAAAAAAAGTGAGAAAAAATAAATTAATAAAAATAATAATAAAAAAAGAAAAAAAAGTAGTAGCATTAGTAATAACAATAATAATAATAATAATAATAATAATAAAACTACCGCAACTATATCTTTAGGTGCTTTATCTTTTAGATAATTTCTTAAGTATCTTTAAAATATTTATTAATAAACTTTTAATTTAGTTTGACCTTGATTCTTTTTTTCTTTTTATACTGACATTAAACTAACCTGGAAGGAGATAGCTGAGGTTGTAGGTTACTAGTAATGGCTTTAGTTCTAATTTTAGTTGGAGGTTGGTTTCAGTATCCATTAAAGTCAGACCCAGAGATTCGACTGTTCCTTTCACGCCATAGATGTGATTACTTACTGCCCCAAATGCAGCTTTGAAAAAATAATTACGTTTTTGGTTCCAAGTCTTTGACAAATTGCAGGCCAGAGGATGAAGGAGTGAGAAGAACAAATAGCAGCGTCCCAATATAAGTTTATAGCAAAGTTTCACTTTATAATGTAAGGAAGAGTTAGGGGAGTACGGGGACATTGTTTCAGATTTCGTTCATCCCTCTTAAAGAGTGAAAGGGCTAATGCCAGAAGTTGTCTCTGATGATGATTGATTTCAGGGATTGAAATTAAACTGATTTGTAAAGGGGTTCCCTAATGTGTCAACTATCAAACCAGAATAAGGTGTTACATCCATCTTGAATCTTATGCTTGATGAACAAGTGAACCAGCTTGGTGATCTTCAAGATTTGGTTGAGTGTCCAATAAGTTAAAGGACTGGCTTTCATATTCCAGATGCTTGTTCCTTTCAAGCAGCGAAGGTGAGTCCATCTCACCCACAGGTTTTCTCCATTAGAACAAAGCCTTCCGAGTCTCTTGATAAGCATGATCTTACTCACAGTGTGGATAGAGGTGATTCCCAATCCACTACATATCTTAGCTTGAAAGACCATTGTCCATTTCACCTAGGAAATTTCAGGTTCTTTGTTTGAGTCACTCCAAAAGAAGTCCCTTAACAACTTGTCAATGTCCTTCCTCACTCCTTGAGGTAGAGCAAGATGAGAAACCCAGTAAATATATAAGCTGCTAAGTATGAAAAGAAACCACTGCAACCTTGTACTGAACCTCTTATTTATGGACTTTAGAAGAGGGTAACAATCCCTTTTAGTGAGTTTCTTAACAGACGTGGAAACACCAAGATATACGCAAAGGCGGAGTTGTTGTTGGTTAAACTATACGTAAGGGAATTAGATCTTTTGTATCCACTACTCTGTATCAATTTTATTTCACGCGATCTCTTCCATATAAAATGTAAGACTTAGAGAAATGTATGGATGAGATTGCATAGAATATAGTTGGTACAAAATAGTGGATACAGAAGATCTCATCCTACATGTAAGCACGCGCCTACATTGAGATTAGAACTAGCTGAAAGGACAGGCAAATTAATTTACTATTTTATTCCAAAGTTACTTTTTTATATTGTTATTTCCTACTGTACTGGGGATCAGATCTCCTGTTCTAGTTATAGTGTTCTTATCATATTTCATTAAATCTTATTCACACATTTACGTAGATTTCATATAACAGGCCATTTGGAAGCCTTCTAATTAAATTCATTGACGAATTAGATTCAATTATATTTGTGAGATTGAATTAAATTTGATTTACACTGTTTAGAATAAATCTATAAATATTAAAATTGAATTTAATTACATTGTTTGTAACACAATAAAAATGAATTCAACTACTTCATATGACTTTTTTATCCTTAATTAAAAATAGTATGTAATCAATGTGTGTGTGTTTTATAGTAATTTGTATATTTGGAAAAATAATTTTTAATGTTTTGAAAAGAATTGACTCTTCAATTCATACACCAAATTGGACCATTTGAGATGTGAATTGAATTCATAAAGAAAATAAGAATCAATTACATGGTTGAATTTAAGTCATCTCTTTTTTAGCATTCCAAATGCATGAATTAAATTCAATTACATAAAATTAATGAATTGAATCCAATTCATTGGATTCCAAACAGGCTGAGATTTAATATAACAAGGTTGGAACAGAATAACTGGTAGAAATGTCAATTGATTGGGTCGGATTGGGCTACGCCAGCCTGTCATTTTTTTTTAAGCAAAAAATTTTCAAAACAATATCATTTTGTTAAAAATAAAAACGACGTTGTCGACGTTGTTTTGAAAATAACAAGTATACCATGGGTAGAGCTGACCATGATCAACGTATGACTCGATCAACTCGCGTCAAAAACAGGCAAAATTGAGCGGATCAGACTAAACCGAACGGATCCTAATAACTAAACTAGAGGATTTGATGTAACTGTGCCGGGGCTCCCCTTAGTCCATTCTCCAAGACAAGACAATCTATTTCTGGATCCAAGGGTTTTCGAAACGCACTCGTTTTGAGCGCATGATTGCAGGCCAGGTGTTCGACAAAGAGCGGGAGACAAACAAAACCTCAGTTTTAAGTTTCTAGTACTCTCTCTGTCATCATTACCGTTGTCAATTTGTCCCTTTGCTATTTATACCATGTTCACGAGCCGACCATCGCCCGTTCTAAAATCTTGTGATTTCTATACACTTCGAGTACACTTTCGGACAAAAAGTAACCCATACAATCTTTCGTTTTTTTTTTTACGTTCAAATAATTTCCGGTCTTTGTTACCTTCACAGTGAAGAGTGGAGACTACCCTCTTGTGATAGTTGTCAAGCTACTTTCTTTATCTCTTTTTCGCGGTTTTGTTTTATTGTTTTGGGTTTCTTGGGTGTAGTATGGTCCCCAGTGTTTGTGGTTGGTGGTTTTTTTGTTGGGGGTTTCACCGAGCATGCAAATTCGGCTTTTTTTCATGGGCACATGCCCTTATGCTTCCCTTCCACTATTGCTTATTACATTTGGGTGATGTTTTTCTTAGCTGTAGAAGAGGCCCACGGCTTTTACTTGTTCTCATTGTAACATTGGACTCGTTAAGACCACTTATGTTTTGTGCCTTTATTCTTACCATTTAAAAACCGTGATGCAGAAGTAATGAACTTTTGTGGGCATTTGTTGTTTATATTTCATTGATCTTTGAGGGAAAGGGTTCCCTTCTTTTTCCCAGCTTGATCATGGCCCCTACAGGAAAAGTTAGTGGGTTTCGCAAAGAGGGCAATGACTGGTACGTTAGCCATTATCTGAAGAACCCATTTGCAGTTTTTCTTTTTAATGGTTGATGTGCATGTCTACGTGGTGAATTCAAGTCTAATTCTCCGCTGGTAGTTTGTTGGAGTGGAATTATTGGTTTTATGCAGTGTCCGTACTTATTACGAGCTGTCTAACTCAATAAAAGTAGTAGTTGACATTGGTTGTCATTAATTACCGAAATTTTCGTAATTCATAGTCTTAAGGGAATTATCTGTGACAGTTAGATATCTGGTGGGTCTGGCAGGTTCTGCAATGCAGGATTGCCAAGTGATATATCCGTTCTCGTGGATGGTGTGAACTTTCATCTCCATAAGGTAATCGAATAGTTGCTCGTGGAGGATTTGTGATCCAGAGCAAGTGGTTGTGATAGTATTCAGACTTCCACTTGTACGAGCTTATGCATGCTTTTTACATTTAATTTCTCCCCATATATGTCTTGTTCGATGATCACTTCGTCTATTTGCTTTGCATTTTTCTACTGTTAACTTGGTGATATCTATGATAGTGGATGCCTTTAATTATCAGCTGACTTTTCGGTCTGCTACTTTGGGTTGCTATGCATCTCATCTGGTGACCTAAGTGATCAGTTAACATTGTCTGAAGCGTAATGATTCTATTGGATGGTAAGGGAAGGCCAAATACACATAGGCTTGGGAGTATGGCGAATTTTGTTCCTTATGCTTGTTTTCCGAAAGTCCAAGGATTCATCCTCATATAGATGATGTAATCTTGGTTATAGATTCCTATTTTCTAAAGTGGGAATCTATTCTATTTAGTTATCAACATGTTGCAGATTTTTGTAAGGAAGTTTTTACAACATGGATTTCCTAAAACATGAAGTTGTAGGACTAGACCAACTTTTATGACAGCACTAGACATGAATCAATTATTCTTACACAAATACACACAAGAATTGCCGTTGGAAATGAGAATTGTTAAAATGTGATACAGATATTACATTTTATTGAAGGGACTAAAACATATGAGACTTGAGGAAATCTATTTAACTTTGGCATCACCCTTTTCCTATTTTAAGGGCTTGTGCAACAATCAATCTTGTAAGAAAAACCCGTTAAGTTCTTCACATGAAAGATTGTAAACGATTATCAGTGCTGTAGGTTTTTGCATCCTGGATCGCTTATTCAACTTGCTAAAGGGTTCATAATGATGGTCAAAATTGAAATACATTCAAAGTCATAGGCCTTATGGTGAGAATTACAAGTTAACATTTTGAATATACATAAATTGTAGGTCAACTGTGAAGGAATAAATTAATAAGAGAATGTGGTTCAGATTTACAATGTAAATCAGAGTATGTTTTGGTGAATGTATGTCTAGTTTCCAGACTCCTTTAACCATTTATTTCTTGTTTTCCAATATTCTTTCCCATAACTTATCTTAAAGATTCTTAATTTTTATAGAGAAATTCCAGGGAGAACTTTCATTGACATCTAATTAGACAAGGAAAACTCAGGTCATAAAAGACTTTTTGATTGTAAACGGCAAGTTATCTGCTGCATAATTTATATTTGGTTGCTTTATGCATATAATACATAAATTCTGTCAGGCTACTAATTTAGTGATATTCAATAAGAAGGCAAATTTAAGTTTTTTCAAAGTGATTGGTCTATGCTTGATAATTGCTGATCTAGACAGTAAACAGCTTGTAACTCATGTTTGATATGTAATTATCGGAAAGTGAACTCAAATTCCATGAAAATTTTCCCCTCTTTGTTTCCCGAAATGAAGAGCAAGTGCTGATAAAAAAAGATTTTGTTTGTCTCAAACAATGATAATTGTGGTGATCTTAGACAAGCGATGTTTGTGTAACTTGTTTTGTTCTTCTATTTTGACTACTAGTCTTAGACAAGTGTAATCTGCATTTAGTTTATTGAATTTCCATTTTTTCATCAACACTTGATGTAATAAAGTTGGTAAGGCCTCTAGCACCTATTTATTGTTTGTATTTATTTCTAAGATCACAGAACTTCTTATTTATTAAGTTGCTGAAATTCTTATTGAAATGGATACATGTCTTCCCATCCATTTGCCTTGTTTGGATGTTGATAAAATCTTACGATCATTCAGTTCCCGTTGGTGTCAAAATGTGGGAAGATAGCACACATATGCGATGGAACCCTTGAAAAAATTTTGACGACAAGACTCAACGAATTCCCTGGTGGTCCTGACACCTTCTTACTTGCAGTAAAGTTTTGCTATGGGATGCGGGTGGAATTGACTCCAAGAAACATAGTTGTATTGTATTGTGCAGCAGACTACCTTGAAATGACAGATGAGTATGGAGAAGATAATCTACTTCCGAAATCAGAGAACTTTTTCCATAAGAATGTAATGCGTAACTGGAAACACTGTATATTGGCTCTTCAAAGTTCTGACCTGGTTATTCAAAGGGCTGACAGGCTCCAAATAACAAATAAATGTTTGAATTCTCTATCTATGATGGCCTGTACAGATCCTAGCTTGTTTGGGTGGCCCATGATGATGTATGGAAGTTTACAGAGTCCAGGAGGTAGCATCCTCTGGAATGGAATAAACACAGGGGCGAGGATCCGAAGCACAGAATCTGACTGGTGGTTTGAAGACATCTCATACCTCAGTGTGGTTTTGTTTGAGAGACTAATCAACACTATGAAAACAAAAGGCATAAGACCAGAGAGTCTTGCTGGTGCAATTATGTATTACGCAAGGAAATACCTACCCGGTCTAGGCCGGTGGCAGAGTGCACAAGGTGGAAAGAAAAGAACAGTTGCCAGTTTCAGCTTGACACCTGCTGTAGTCGATCAAAGGTTTTTGATAGAAACAATTGAAAAACTTCTTCCAGAAAAGAAGGGGAAGTCCTTTTGCCGATTTTTGCTAGGGCTTCTTCGAATTGCATTGATATTGGGTGTCGATAAAACATGTAGGGACTCTCTAGAGAGAAAAATAGGGATGCAACTTGAATTGGCAACCCTAGACAGTCTTCTCATTCCTAGTTATTCTGACTCTGATACTTTGTATGATATCGACCGTGTGCAAAGGATCATTCATCACTTTAAGTCTTCGGAATCAAGAATAACATCTTTTTCTCCGTCATCCTTGGATGTGGGAACTTCACCATCTTCTGAGCCCCTAAGAAAAGTTGCAAAGTTGATTGATAACTATATTGCAGAGGTTGCTTCTGATGTTAATTTGAAACCCAAGAAGATGCGCAGTCTTGTAGAGGCCCTTCCAGATTCGTCAAGGTCCTTGCATGACGGTTTATATAGAGCTCTTGATATATACTTGAAGGTTTGATTTCCTTATTAGATGGGTCAAATTCTCATATCAATTAACTATATGAATTAAGGACAGCTCATATATAAGAATTATGATCTGATAACTCAATGTTCTAAGATTTTAGGTGAAAAAAATAGGTCTCCTTATTACGAACCATTGATTTAGGTTTCCTTATATACGAACCATTCATTCTGTAAAAGGGAGAATTATGTAAAATTTAACATATTTGATGTTCTACTTAAACAAAAGCTTCTCCTTGATCTTAAAAATTTTCTAATTATTGATGGAACTGTGCAGTCGCACACATGGCTGTCAGATAAAGAGAGGGAAGAACTTTGCAACATCATTGACTACCAGAAGCTCTCCATTGATGCTTGTGCGCATGCTTCTCAGAATGAAAGGCTACCAATTCGAGTCATTCTTCAAGTTCTGTTCTTTGAACAGATGCAGCTGAGAACTGCACTTGCCAGCTGCCTACATGTTTTGGACACCGAAAATGCTCCTGGAGGACCAGTGTCCGACCAAGCTGACATGGCTGGTCAGATTGTAAGGAGAGATGGATGGGTTGCAGTTGTGCGTGAGAATCAGGTTTTAAAGGTAGACATGGAAAATATGAGGTCAAGAGTTGGAGAACTAGAAGAAGAATTTGGTAGAATTAAACAGGAAATGAAGAGGGTTACCAAATCGCATAGTTCACTAAGTTCCCCACGATTAGTGCGCAGGAAAATTGGATGCAAGCTTCTTCCAGGTTCCACTGATGCCCAACCAGACATTGTGAACAGCACTGGACATGCTCCCAGGACATCAGTTGAACAAGCACGCACTTCTCAGCAATCCAGACACCGGAAAAGTTTTTCTTTTCTTGGATAGCTAGTGTGTGAAAACCAATCTTCAGACAATTTTTTTCAGACAAATAGAAGCCAAGAGTGGTTCACAGAGGCTTGGCACCCTCACAAAAGGCGGTTGAATTTCAACCTTTTGTTGTGAAGTGGATTCAAGTTATATGGAAACAGCATTGCAGCTTCTTCCAGTTGACATTGGGGTACTTTTCAATTTTAACTTTCTTTCAGGAATTTATTATAGAAGGAAGAAAAGGGTGTTGTATTTTGTTGTATATGTGGATATTGTGGTTTTGGCAAAGGTCATGGAAAGTCCTTTGACAAGAAGTTGGAAGGCAGGATGCTCCATCCGGAATCTGGGACTGGGATTGCAGGCAAAGCACGCCAGATTTAGAATGGAGCTACCGGTACCACTGAAATGGAAAAATGTGCAAACTGTAGTTATATTGTTTGATGTCTATTTTCTTTCTTTCCTCTTCCCTTGGAGTGTGTATATCTGTACAGGCACCGGCTTGTAGCCACACAATTTATAACGCTTTATGACTATGGGCAAAATATAGAAAATTTAAGGCTGCATTTTCTTAAATTTCAGGATTTATCTGATTTCAGTTGTAGTTTGCAGATGAACATATTCAGGTAGCATTGAGAATGGGAAAGGCGTAACATGTTGACTGGTTTTTATGAAAAAAGTAAATGACCTATCATGACGTAACCAATCTGTCGCTTTGGCCGAGTGGTTAAGGCGTGTGCCTGCTAAGTACATGGGGTTTCCCCGCGAGAGTTCGAATCTCTCAGGCGACGTTCACATGTTTTGGATTTTTTTGAAAAATATGTATTATTTCGTTTAACATGTCAAAATCGGTTAATTTTATCTTTTGATGAGTTTAGATTTTGGGATCAAAATAATATTATTTTAAATGAATTTCACTTTTATATATTTCAAAAATATTAAAGTTTAAATTAAATATTGAAGTTGGACTTGTATTATAATGTAAATATTAACACCTTTTCACTAGCAAAGTAAACTAATTTTAGAAATACAAAACAAAAGTAAGAATAAACCCAAAAGCAAAAGGGGGCACTTAGTGCGGAAAAGTCCTTTACAAAAGGTGAATCTCTGAGGTCTCATCAATCCCACGCTTTAATCTTGAAAAGTATATAAACAAAAGGAACTGAATGTGAAATAAAACAAAATATTAGGGGCCAAAATACAAAATTCCGAAGTAATCTATCGGCGGCTTTTCCAAAATCTCTGTTCTGTCTCTCTCAAACAAATGTTTTTCAATTTCTTCTCATTTTTTCCCACATCTGACGATATCATAACTTTCATCTCTTAATGTCTTGATCGAATTACAGTCTCAGATCTTCAAACTCGGCGATCGCTGTAGATTATTTTCAAATGATCGGATCTCTCTCTGTCTCTGTGTGTTTTTGAGTTAATAATAATAACAGTAAGTTGCCGTTGCTGGTGGAGCTATAGAAAGTGTGTGAGAGAGAGTGTTGGTGGATCTGATAGGGAAATGGCGCTTTCTGGGATGAGAGGTCTGTCGGTATTTATAAGTGACATTCGTAATTGCCAGAACAAAGAGCAAGAGAGGCTTCGCGTCGATAAAGAGCTCGGTAACGTCCGTACTCGCTTCAAGAACGAAAAGGTTTGTACCTTCAAAAAATTTTATTGATTGTTTAGGTCTCTTTTTTTTTGGGTTTGGGATCATTGCGCACTTATTAAGGGAACGTCCTTAAAAGCAGCTGTAATTGTTTGGTTCTGAAGAATTCTTTTATTGGAATTGAATTGAGTGAACAGTCAGCAAGTCGACTGAGCTAGTGCATGAGGCTTTTTATTTTTTTATGCGATAATGTTATTGGGTTTTGAGCAATGAATGCACGTATAATGGATGAAGAGTTGGGTTGAGTTAGAAACGCAATCGGTTTTCTTTAGCTTTTGATGGTGGAACAGCTGTGCGAAAAGGAAATATGCCATTTAGACCATCTGCGTTTAGACAACTGAATGATACAGATATTTTGCTGAAGCTTTCAAAAGCTGAAGCTCATTTATGTCTTTTCTGGGGGCTAACGGATACTTTATCTTACGAGCTATTTCGTGAGTGGATTATAAGGGATAAAGGTGTATGATCTTCAGCATTATCTTGGTTTTCTCTGACTTTGATAGGGACTCAGTGTTTGGCTTTTGGCTTTGGGTTATCAGCAGTGCTTAAACTTCCAGAGTAATTCCTTTATGGCGATGATTTGATACAATGATTATAGTGTGATCTGGACGGCATTAAAGCTTTTTGCCATTGTTCAAGTGATTACAAGAACTAATGGGTTTAGTTGTCATACTTGTGTACATACTAATGGGTTTAGTTGTCATACTTGTGTACATACTCCTCTTTTTAATCAATGAGCATTGGGAATAGGCCCATAAGGCATATCTGTTTGAGTACATTAATTAATGACATCAAACATGGCCGAATATTGGCGTACTTACATATGTTTGAGCAGATGTTGCTCTGTGCATTAATTGTAAACTTCCACAGGTGAGAACAAAATGGCATTTTATTTTGCAAGAAGAGGCTTTTAAGAAATATTGTTTAGGGACGGCAGTCGGCTGGCTCATGGGCCAACTCCCGTCAAGTTTTTTAAAATAATTTTTTAAAAATTAAAAATGTAGAATAATTTATTTTTTTTAATTAAATTAGGGTCTAGGTTGCCTAGACCCAAGTTTACCCGAAGCCTAATTCTTCTAAGTAAAACGATGTTTTGTTTAAAATAATTAGATCTCGAGTTTACCTGGGCTTAGGCCTGGCCCATGGGCTGGCGCATTAAAAACAACTAAATTTAGGCCCATGGGCCAAAAATTGCCATCCCTAAATTATTGTTGCGTGGTTTCAACATAGAAAGTACTCCCTTTTCCAATCATCTCTTGACTGATTATATTGGGTTTCTATTCTGTTCTGAACTGGTTATAGATCTTTGGCTAGGGATGCTTGTGCAATTCAAGCAATCCTCAATGCTAGTTTCTTATTGATAATATTGTAAAAGTATAGATTGGAGAAAAGCTACATGGTCAATGCCAAACTCTGATTATGGTAACGCAATTTAAATATTTTTTGTGGCACTTAAATTAATCTATAACTTGTGATAAGGAACTTATTGTATGATTTGTTGAAGGTTGTGCTTTGCCCTTGAATTGGCTTGTTGTGCCTTGTTTGACCTTTAAGATGCTGGTTAGTTTTTCCACTGTATTGGTTTTATCCGAGCACCAAAAAGCATTTGGGTTATACAAAGCTATGAATATGTTGAATTAATTCAATAAGATGATGAGGTTGCAGATATATTTTAAAATTTTAAATTAGTGATATCCTTGTGCTAGAGATTTTTAGAGATGGACTAATCATATAGTTATAGTAACTAGGAATTCCGTGGAAATATTGTGAGGCTATATTTTGATTGATGCATTTTTATTTCATTATTGGAGATTAATTTGATGATAACATTGTGCAATGTGTTGTCTCTTTTGTTTTTTATGTACCCAACGACTATGTGGTCTGTAGGAAGTTAATTTTGCTTGCATCTAATGATGAGCAATATTATTCACTTAACATGGCCGTACAACCCATTGTTATTCGAAACGCAGAATAATTGAGAAGTACTAGAGATAATATTTTGATAAGTTAATGCTCATTTTATCTTGTAATTGAGGAATAAAATAATTTACCAATTTACTCATCTTTTTTTTTGTTTGTAATCTATTTGTTAGGTCAGTTTTGGATTACAAATATTGATGTTGTTATCAATAGGTGGAACCTTTTGCCATTTTGAAGCCTGATGTAAGAGTGATTAAACCATTCTAAATAGTCACTCTGATAGATTGAGATAGTGTGTATTCCTAGGACCAAGGAGTTTTGTCTGTTCTTTTGAGTTGATTGCTGTTAACATATACACTTTTACCTTTTGAATTCATTATTTTTTTTGTCATAAGTTTAGTGGTCAAAGTGTGGATGGTGCGGTATCCTTCTCACATTTATATTTGCTCTCTAGAGTTAAAAATTCCAATCATGTTTTGATGGAGTTAATATGACGAGTATCTTGTGGAATTGTACTATACTAATGAAATGCCTTTGCGGAGAGACAAATGAATATGTACGTCTTTGGAACCAGTTGGCTCTGTTGTATATTGACCGTTTCATGTATAATATTGTTTGTATAAATGCTTTTGACGCTGCTACCACACTGCTGGCTTTGTATAGTTTGTATGTTTTGGATTGTGTGTTTTTGTCCAATAGGTGTTTTGGAGACCATGATTTCCCCTATACTCACTAGAATCTTAATTAACTCCTACTTACTCTACAAAGAATGTTGTGTCTGGTCAATTCTCTTTTCATGTTGAAAATGTGAACTTGGTTTTTAAAGGGTTCAAGTGTAAGCACACTTAAAGAACTTTTTACTCTTTTTTTTTTTTTACCCGATGCAGTTGACATTGTTCTGCTGGACTAATTAGGTTAATTTCTGAATTCTCTTTGTCTGTCATTACAGGTTATCTTTTGCATTGCATTTACCTCCATAACTTTATTGATCCACTTTTTTCTGTATAGTTTTCTATTCTATTTATGTATTTGAGACATTGCAGTGTGTTCACTCTTATATCACATATGTTCTTGCTTGTGTTGTGTGGATTCAGCCAACTTAAATATAACATCTGAAGAGAATTTTTTAACTCGATAAAGCAATTACTGATTGCAACGTTTATGGTTAATCAGGGTTTGACTCCTTATGAAAAGAAGAAATATGTTTGGAAGATGCTATATATTTATATGCTGGGTTATGATGTGGATTTCGGTCACATGGAAGCTGTTTCTTTAATATCGGCACCAAAGTACCCAGAAAAACAGGTATTTTTCTTCGTCGTGTTTTCTGAAATCATCTGGACTTCTAGGGCTTCCTGGAATGCAGTATTACTATTGCAACTAGTGGTTTTATTGTCTTGATCACATGATATAAACCTATCCATCACAGATTTTCTGTTTTTTTTTTGCGAAAACTATTCATGTGTACGAATTGTTGGTGATAAGGCAACTTCTGATTGGTAGATGATGATTTGGGCCTTAAAGATCTTTTCCGATGATATGGTTGAATTATCATGTTGTTATTGATTTTCATGTTTGGAGAGATTACAATACTTAAATGTTCAACGTAAGTCCCTCTTATTTATACTTGAATTGCAAAATTGTTCAAACTGTCTGCTTATATTGCTGCTACTTCCTGCAGGTTGGCTACATAGCGACATCATGTTTGCTTAATGAGAACCATGACTTTTTGAGGTTGGCAATAAATACAGTACGGAATGATATCATTGGTCGAAATGAAACCTTTCAGTGCTTGGCATTGACAATGGTATGGCAGTAGGAATCTCTTTTACTTTGTGGGAGATGTTTTTATTTTTGTTATTAAGTTATTATGTATGAATTGCTTAACAAGGGTTCTACCTTTAGTTTTTACTGTCACTTGGCAGTTTAGAATACCACTTGTCTGATCTGAGATGCAGCTGAAATGTACTAAGCATGGTTTGAGAATTAACATTCTTAGCCATAAAGTAAAATTTTCCTACGTATTGGTTGGTAGTCTGATGTTTCTCTATAGAACATGAGCAGTGCCTATTTGTGTCATCCAGTTGTAGTGGCTAGATGGTTAGAAACATTATGGTATAACAATTGTAATCAATTAATTTTTAACTAGTATATTTTAGGTTGATACATGGGTACTAGTACATCTTAGATTACAATAACTAGCCGTCTGTTGTTAATTTTTCCCAAAGCAAAAGGCTTCCCACGCACTGTTGGTCAGAAGACGGGATGCTCTGGCATTGGTAAATGAGGATCTGGAGAATATTGATTAAGTCGTTCAAGAATAATGCCAGTTTTTGCATTTTCTAAAGCTACCCAAGTTACTTTTAAAGTGTAAAAGCTTTTTATTTAAAATTTTGAAGCCATGATATTAGGCAACATTCATGTTATCAAGTCTGATGACTAAAAAAGTTGGGAAAAGCTTTGGAATTTTCTGGTTGATGTCAGTCCCTTTCTGTTTGTTTCACAATGTGTCATCTTAAGATTTTCATTAGAACTTTGCATGACATCATTCCAAATTCAGAATGCAGTATGACATGATCATGAATACGAAGCATGATACTTCAGCCACATGCACTGAAATTTCATTTGGTAATTTATAGGTTGGAAACATTGGTGGGAGAGAATTTGCTGAATCATTAGCGCCAGATGTCCAAAGGCTAGTGGTAAGTTATGAATTATTAGCTTAACACGCAACCGGCTAATATATTATTTGACACAATTTACTCTTTTTCTTGATTCAGATTTCTAGTAGCTGTAGACCCCTTGTGAGAAAGAAGGCCGCTTTATGTCTACTGCGCTTGTTTAGGAAAAACCCTGATGTTGTAAATGTAGATGGCTGGTATGTTTAATTGCTGCATGTTGGCTTTTATATTCAAAACAACTACCTGCATAAATCCAAAATCCACTTTGCCTTGTGTTATAGGGCGGATCGGATGGCACAACTTTTGGATGAACGCGATCTTGGAATCTTGACATCTTCTATGAGCCTTCTTGTTGCTTTGGTTTCAAATAACCATGAAGCTTACTGGAGTTGTCTTCCGAAGTGTGTAAAGATATTAGAGCGACTGGCTAGGAACCAGGATATTCCACAAGAATACACTTATTATGGCATTCCCTCTCCTTGGCTTCAGGCCTGTATCTTTTTGTTCATTATCAATTCTTAAAGGTTATTGGTATAGAAATGAATTACTGTATTTAATCTGGTTTTACTATTCTAGTAGTAACTCTTCTTTTATTAATTATTCTTGGATGTTGTACTGAGCAAGTTATTGTTGTATATATCGTTAATTTAAGTGATGCCATTTGGGTACACAGGTCAAAACAATGAGGGCTCTTCAGTATTTCCCAACTATTGAAGATCCTAATACGAGAAGAGCATTATTTGAGGTCGTACTCTACTTGATGAACTTATTTTTATAACAATTGGTTTTTCCGACTTTAATTACATCCAACTTCAAGTTTTCAGGTCTTGCAGCGGCTATTAATGGCAACTGATGTTGTGAAAAATGTGAATAAGAACAATGCATCTCATGCTGTTCTATTTGAGGCCCTGTCTCTGGTAAGTTTTCTTTAGTTGTAAATGTTTGGGTGTGAGAACTATATTTGTACTTCAACTTGCATGCTTTTCAATATGCTCTACTTATGTTTCTTAATTCTTTCGTTTTCTCCCCATTGACTGTTGCAATATAAGATTTCTGAAATTCAAAATTTTCATATATATATATATATATATACACATAAGATTTTGAAATTTTGAAACAGTAGATTATTTTTGCAATGAAGGGTAAATGAGACAAGCTTTTATCTCAATGTGCTCAATCTGCACTCCCAACGATAATGGAGATGATTGCATCCTGTACCTGTTGTATTAAGTTGATCCTTCAATAATTAATATTGCATCTGTATAGAGCATTTTGATGACCTACATGTTGTCTATTGTGTATTCCGATCTCTTGACGACAGGTGATGCATCTTGATGCTGAAAAGGAGATGATGTCTCAGTGTGTTGCTCTCCTTGGGAAATTTATTGCTGTCCGTGAACCAAATATCCGTTATCTTGGCTTGGTAAGTCATGGTAAACATTTTATTCTTTGATATTTCCTTCCCAACTTATCTTAGTGAGGTAACTCAATGTATTTTCTGAACTATAACTTTATTGTTTAATATTTGATGGTTAGGTCTAATTGGTACTCTATATCTGCTTAACTGAACATTACTGTTTGCTGTTACTTTTATGCAGGAGAATATGACTCGGATGTTGATGGTTACAGATGTCCAAGATATTATTACAAGGCATCAGGCTCAGATCATCACGTCGTTGAAAGATCCTGACATCAGGTTAATTTGAAGTATATTGCACTTTATATACTGTCACTTTCCCTTACATTCCTGATCCATATTTCAGGGGTAGTTTCTGGGTCATTGATTTGCTATGGAAAGATGTAAAATCTGACAATTTTGAGTGTCAAAACTTTCATGTCAAACATTCCTATATCTTAGCTGTTTTTACGCATCAGAATTATGTGGCTTAATCTTCTATGGTACAAAATAGTGGATTTGATCAATTAAATGCTGCATTTCATGTTAACCATTATGATGCCCTTAGTTTGCTGATCTAATATTCTTTATCCAGTATTCGACGGCGTGCCCTTGATTTACTTTATGGTATGTGCGATGTTTCAAATGCAAAGGACATCGTGGAAGAACTGTTGCAGGTACAAGTAATTTCTTGATGACTTGTTCTGCATAATGAGTTTTCTATTGCAATGCTGTGAAATTAGAGGTGTGCCTCTGACATTTTGCTGATGTTCAGTATCTCAGCACAGCAGATTTTGCAATGCGTGAGGAATTATCTCTGAAAGCTGCTATTCTTGCAGAGAAGTTTGCTCCAGATTTGTCTTGGTATGAACACTTTCCTGTTGCAAGATATGGGAAGTATTGGACTTAGCACATATAGATACAAACACAGAACATACATGAGATAGTCAGTAATCCTAGATGATAAAAAAAAGCATCAACACTTGGACAAAATGAGATGGCAGTGGTGTTGGAGAATAGGAATTTGTCACTTTTCAAACGTATCTGCTAGAATACTTGACTGTAATGGAGGTATTGGACTTAGGTCAAGCAGGGGTGATTGGCCTTTTCTGCAGGAATGACCTGACAACATCCTTTTTTTCTACCTTCAATTACCTAACAGCTATTCTCCAATGGCTGTTAAACTTCCTTTTGATTGCGAACTAACGTGGGTGTTCTTTCTGGGCCACTTACCCATCTCTATATTCATTGTTTCATCTGTTTGTATCAAAGCTGGATAATAACAGTTGTAGTAAGCTTGTTATTTGGACTGAGAATGCCAATATGAGATGACTGGATTTTCTTTGTATCTGTAAAAATTTCAAAAGCAGCCAAAATTAAACAACTATTTCTAGTATTTATTATTCTTCAATTAATCATCTACGTGGACCTTTATGGCATTTGTACAATCATCCTTGGTTCGTTTCCAAAACCACTGGTATGTAATGTTGACTACTATATACTTCTGACATTTTTTATGATTGCAGGTATGTGGATGTAATCCTTCAGTTGGTTGACAAGGCAGGAGATTTTGTCAGTGATGATATATGGTTTCGTGTTGTGCAGTTTGTTACAAACAATGAAGACCTACAAGTAATTAAGCATACACTATAATCTTCTGATTATTTGTTGGTGTTTTAATTTAGTGATTCTCGATTGAGACTTGAAAATTTGATCAGCCTTATGCAGCAGCCAGAGTGAGGGAGTATCTTGACAAGCCTGCTGTACACATGACAATGGTTAAGGTGTCTCTTTACTACAAACATTTGTTTTTCTTTATGCTGAAGTTAAAATTCATCAGTGTCCAATTACTGTTTATTTAATGCCTCCATGGTACAGGTCAGTGCTTATCTTCTAGGAGAATATGGCCATCTTTTGGCCAGAAAGCCTGGAGGTAGTCCGAAGGAAATCTTTAGCAGCATACATGATAAGCTTCCTACTGTATCGTAAGAGCAATTAACAATTGTCCTTCTCACGTTAAATGTATTGCTTGTGATCAATTCACATATTAAAAGATATGCACTTGTATGCAGTACTTCAACCATTCCAATCCTCCTGTCATCCTATGCTAAGATTTTAATGCACACTCAGCCCCCCGATCCAGAACTGCAAAACCAAATCTGGACCATATTCAACAAGTGAGATTTACCTTTCCTCCTCTCATCTTTAGTTTTTTGGTTTGATATTTAATACTTGTGGAATTATTGGACCTAAGTTCACAATTCTATAGGTATGAGAGCTGCATTGATGTTGAGATACAACAACGAGCTACAGAGTATTTTGCATTAAGTAGGAAAGGTGCAGCTCTAATGGACATACTGGCTGAAATGCCTAAATTTCCCGAGCGTCAGGTAGTCATTCACTCTACAGGATCATTTGAGGATACTGTTACTTTTGTCTGTGGTTGAACTCTTGTCAATGATTAAATAGTTTGGTTCCACACTGTTTCTCTAAAGTGTGATATTGTCTTTGTTTGATCCAGTCTGCACTAATTAAAAGGGCTGAAGATGCTCAGGTTGATACTGCTGAGCAAAGTGCTATTAAGTCAAGAATGCAGCAACATATGTCAAATGCGTTGGTTGTTACTGACCAACGCCCTGCTAATGGGATGTCACCACCAGTTTCACCTATTGCCAAACTTAGTCTAGTGAAGGTTCCTGACACGACTGGCAATGCGGTTAGATTTCTCATCAATCTAGTTTTTTATTATGTATATGCTTGAGACTTGTGAAATACCTGTATTGCTCATTTTTATGATTTGCATTATGCAACCTACCAGGAGGAAATTTCAGCAGACCAATCCTCAACACAACCAAATGGGACTTTGACTAGTTCAGCAGATGTACCTGGTGACCTTTTGGCTATTGAAGGTCCTCTGGCAGTTGACGTCCACTCTCAGCGTGTTGCAGTCTCTGGAGTAGAAGGTGTTCCAGCCGAAGCAGATGCTGCAGCTATTGTACCTATTGGAGAGCAAACCAATTCTGTTCAGGTACTTAGCTTGTTGATCCTTTTTGAGAATTCCATTATTGATTCCTTTCTCAAGTGATGATGCAGCTCTTACTTTTGGAAATTCTTCAGATTTTAGGAAATCAGATTGTTGGAAAAACCTGGGAACAACTTTGATCAGTATCGGTTGAACTTACGTTAGGACACTGATTCACTTCTAACTGGCTATTTTCTTTTGAATACTTTCAGCCAATTGGGAATGTTAATGAAAGATTTTATGCTTTATGCTTAAAGGACAGTGGTGTTTTGTACGAGGATCCATTCATTCAGGTATTATTTTCTTTCTTTGGTCATTAACTGTTCTCTTAACTTGTTACCAAAGTCTTATTTTGGTTATTCGTTTGTATCGAAGACACAATGCTGTGTCGTATACATTTCTAGTTGGTAGAAACCTGAAATTTTTCTGTCCACTATTTCCAGGTTGGTATTAAAGCAGAGTGGTGGGCACATCATGGCCGTCTTGTTATTTTCTTGGGAAACAAGAATACTTCTCCTCTTGTTTCTGTTCAGGCATTAATATTACCTCCGTCACATTTAAAGATGGAGCTCTCCCTAGTACCTGAAACTATTCCTCCCAGGGCACAGGTGAATGTGCTACCTGCCTTATGACAGCAGTTGATAATCTTGTTAACCACCTTTCTTGTGTTTCTTTGTCCCTGTTTGTTTACTGATTCTTTTTCTTTGGTTATGTAGGTGCAATGCCCACTTGAAGTAATAAATCTTTGTCCGAGCAGGGATGTGGCTGTACTTGATTTCTCCTACAAGTTCGGTACCAACATGGTACTGTTCATTTGTATTTTGTGTTACATTTTATCGTAAGGGATACTAAATCATAGCCTTGAGTTGCAGTTGACTTTTTGGTCCTTTAATTAGGTCAATGTCAAGCTTCGTCTTCCTGCTATCATGAACAAATTTCTTCAGCCTGTATCAGTGTCTGCTGAAGAGTTTTTTCCTCAATGGAGATCACTTTCGGGGCCTCCCCTAAAGCTTCAAGAAGTCGTAAGTGTATTTTGCGTTATGTTTGATGGAAGTTTTTCTGAGTCTTTTTTATTGCATGACACAAATTCTGGTTCTTGTGATTGGCCATGCTGGGTCTAACCCCAGTGGAAGCAAGTTTAAATCAAATTTACATACTCGGATGCTTTATCATCTATTTTAAACTAGAACTTTTGTTATCACAATTTTTTGTTTCCTTCCAACTAGAATGTAAGAATTTGATCAACTATGGATGCTTTCGGAGCAGCATGACAATCTTTTCATCTATTTAGAATGAAGGATTCGTAGTTGTCCGTCGGTTGTTCTAAACTTAACATTTGAACTCATTTGACAATTCCTATGCTTGGAAATTCTCTGTATGAACTAATCTCTTCTGTAAAATTTTCTGAATAATCCTACAGGTTAGAGGTGTAAGGCCGCTTCCCCTTCTTGAAATGGCGAAACTATTTAACAGTTTCCGTTTAATGGTTTGTCCTGGGCTTGTAAGTCATCTGATCTAAGTCATTCTAGCAAGCACTTTGCGGGAATATAAGAAAGATTCTCACTTTTCCTTCTTTGTTTTCTAGGATCCAAATCCTAATAACCTCGTTGCATGCACAACCTTTTATTCGGAGAGTACAAGGGCTATGCTTTGCTTGGTAAGAGATTGGTTTTTGTTCCATTTTATTTGTTTTGCTAAATTATAACTCCTGTGCTTAGTGCAGTATGAGCTGTTGTTGGATCTTTTTGGCATTTATGTATTGGGCTTTGGAGCTAGGTCTTGGAGGATGATTACTATTGTTTCCCTCGATTGGAACTTTACCTAAAATTACATATGCAAAGTGAAAATAATCGTGTTGAGTTAGTGCCAAAAATTTGGAGTTGCTGCTGTACAAGTTGCTCTAGTTTTCTTGGATATTTCAACTGAATATTAATTTGGCAATAGAGCGTGAGGTGGATCCTTTTGTACAAAATTTCAGGCAAGAATTGAGACAGATCCAGCGGATAGAACACAATTGCGAATGACAGTTGCATCTGGGGACCCAACACTAACATTCGAGTATGTTTTTGACTTCCAGGCCAGATTCACCCTACCATGGACATAACTTTTCCACATATTTCTGACAGTTTGATGTGCAGGATGAAAGAGTTCATTAAGGAGCAGTTGGCTAGTGTTCCGATAGCAGCACCGGCACCAGCTCCTGCACCTTCAGTGACACAGCCGATAGCCCCACATGAGCTATCAAATGATCCTGGGGCAATTCTGGCTGGGTTGCTGTGACATGGAGGAGATTTATGTAAAAAGTTTGTTGAATATACACTTGTACAAACTACCTGATTTATACAGCTGGCCCACCCATCTTTCACTTGAATTAAAGCAGTGGATCAAGAGTTTCAGGCTGCTAGGGCTGGGGGAATCGAAGGAGTGAGCTGATATCGTGATCAGCTTAAAGAGGATGGGGTTTCCGAAGGGGTTGGTCGGGATTTTGATAATTCTTTTTGCACAGTTCTAATGTGCTTTAGTTGTAGTTTCTCTTCCGGAAAATTGGGGTGAGGGTTCACTTTCTTTTTCTTTTTCTACCTTTTAATTTTCCCCATATCCAAGTTGAAGTATTTTTCACAAGAAACAGTGTAATAGTTTGTATTATTCTATACGATTATAAATGCAATGGAATGAAACAATAGAAGTGAGATTGAGCGTTCTTCTTATATATTCCATTTTTAGTAGCCATTACAAATGGCAGCTTAATTACTTCAAGCGCCCAAATGACGCATATAAAGATGTCTTCTTCCCTACTAAAGTTTATGACCATTTTGTTGCCGCCATTTCCTTGGACATGACAAGCCAATGCATTATTGTGTTCAATTTTAACATTCAAATTACCAGCAAAGGAGTCGTATTAAAGTTCCAAAGAATATTTAAGACTGATTATCATGTTTGTATATGCTATTCTTTTCCAGTCTTTAGTTATTTTATATCTTATGTAACATTCTATTTTATTCACTTTTTCTCTTTTTTTTTGGTTAAAAGTATATTTTGAACGCCAACTCTTAAAACAGAATGTAACTTAACCATAATGTTTTGAATTATTCAAATTAAACTTTAACATTTTTAAAATTTTTAAAACAGATTTTAAATAGACGGAAAATTTGAAAGAATTAACTTCTTATTAGTCAAAATTAACATTATTTTTATATTTTAAATAAAAAGTGAATTTGACTATTACATTATTTTTTTAATTAATCAAAAATTGAATTCACAATACTTTTTATCCATTTCAAACGATGAGTTTCATTTGTCAGATGCCAATTAGGTCCATATTTACATATTTTAAACAGTAAATCTTACTCTAATATACCCCACAATGTTTAATTACGAAATGTCAAATTTTCCATTCACTTAAAATCTATTTATAATATTTTGAAAATGTTAAAGAGTTTAATTTTGAAGTTTAAAAGCTCTTTTCTTTCTTTGGCAACAAGGACACAAATGGCAAACAAATTGGTTTCATCATGGACAAGGTTACGATTTATAAGGAACCAACAAGCCAAGGCTGCCCATTTTATTGTGTTAAAACAATATCTCCTCATCTTGAGAAGAAAAGAAAAACACGTAGCCAAAAGCGACATTATTGCGTAACACCAAAATGGCATTAAAAAAGAAATCTAGGCCTTTAAAATTCCCCAGCAATATGAGTACCAACACAGGAATTGCGCAATTTTACAAGATACCGTGCCTCTGCGTCGCAAAATCCATGCTCTGATCTATGTTTATATGAATGAAGATAAACGTACAGCTCTCAGCTCATACTCATGATGAGGCAGCCTTCTTGCAGTGATTCTCAAGCCATTCCATCGTAACACTTTTTGGCCTCTCTAGAGGCAATCCCAGAGCTCGGTCCCATATCAACTGCATCGGCGAAAGTAATTCAGCCAAGTACCTTATTAAGGATGGAGAGAGAAGATGGAACTAGAACAAACCTGGGAACAAATGCCAATGCTTCTTGAGACGCCAAAAAGGACTGTGTAGTACCTGTATGTCGTCAATTTTGAAAAGTGCGATCATCTTCACCTTATGAGGCAAATAAATAGGAAAACAATTTAAAGCAGTATGACAGGATTATGTTATTAAAAATACCTGGCCTCAGTTAAGCCATAATGGTTCAGTAACACCCCACTGTGAGCATCAACATTGGGCCATGGGTTTTTGACCTGCACGCATAATGAAATTAGATTTTGATGATGCCATTTAGGACCGATCGAAGTAAACCCATTGGCAACAACTGGGGGTCTTGGCAATCCAGTGATTCTACAAGATGATCTTCATGTAAGCAAAAGAACAAGTCACTTACCTTTCCCAATTCCGTAAGAATTGGAGGTACAACCTCATAAAGCTTTGAAACCTGTTCAAGACGATATTAGTTCAGCTGCTGAAAATCAAATGTATATAGCAAAAGTTCTTCTGCAATCAGAGACAAATGACAACCAGCTGGAAAAGTGGATCATCAGGTAAATGTTTTAACGCAAACTCTCTCTGACAAGTATATCTTGGATCAGTTTTACGCAAAACTCCATGACCAAACCCTGGAACAACCTGCCAATTGATTTAACAAGGGCAGAATTAAGCAGAATGCATCGGTAGTTGAGAAGTGAAAATAATGATCTAAATTACAGAAGTGTAAGAATGTAATAAGCAATGCAAACTACAACTGCAAACAAAACATGCAACCATAATGGCTTGCGGTAAAAGTGTTGAAAAGCCTTGGGCAATTATGATTCTGCTTTGTACTGACGAAATGAAGAAAATTCAAGGTTTTTCTGTGTATTTAGCGAAAATAATTGAAATGCAGAACATTACCTTCCCACCCTTCAGTGTTTTCCATACATAATCTTTCAGTTGCTCTTTAGTTATGTTCTCTCCACATTCTTCCACTACAGACTTGATCCAAAGTAGAACTTCCTACATTTGCATATATAGATAATCAAGACAAGATAGTAACAATAACATTTGACAGAGATAATATATCCATGCAACCAATCGACAGTGTTGAAGTGCTTTTATCCATGCAACCAATCGACAGTGTTGAAGTGCTTTGCTATTTTCTATATTTAAGTGGTGAACCAAATAAAACATAAGAAATACACAAGATCAGGATGAACAAAACAAGAATATAGAAGAGGGACTTTTGGGTTGCAAAAGCAGGAGCCAGGTTTGCCATCCTTTTAGCTCTACAAAGGCATTATACAAGTTAATGTGAAATCCACAATAAGATACTCTTAATACTAGAACTTCAGAGTTGCATAATGTTAGAGAAATATTAGAATTTCACGTTTATAGACAAACATAAGCGCAATTGTTAAATGTTGTCTAGCATGTACAAATGGAGGAGGGTTCCAAAAGAAAAAGAATGAAACAGAGAGAGAGACAGATCATACAATACCTGATTAGCCAGGCCATGAAGGGGCCCAGCCAAACCATTCAAAGCAGCCGCAAATGAAAGATAAGGATCTGAAAGTGCACTAGCTACCTGAAAAATTGCATGAGAATAACATAAAGCAACATGTTGGAATAATCTCTTCCGTTCCCACACCAACCCCTTCTTTACTTTAGGGCTTTCAATGAAACTGAATTTTGGAATTTGGGTAACTTACCAGGTGCCCAGTATGAGCACTGACATTTCCACCTTCATGGTCACTACAAAATATTTTTCAGAATAAGAAAGTATTTGAATGAAAAAACACATCTATTTCCAAATCAGTAGAAACAAACAGTCCATACTGAACCCATCTTTCAGTATCTATTACCCATTTTTGAGAAGATAGGATATGTACCTGTGGATGGTCACATAAAGTCTCATAAGCTCCTGCATCTGAGGACTATCAAATCCCAACATATGCGAGAAATTTGCGCCATAATCCAGAGAGTTATCAACTGGAATAATGCTCCCATTTTTGTATATCCTTTAAGCAACACAGGTGCAGGTCAAAAGCCACAAATAAGTTCATTTGGGGAAATACAAATACAGTCATATATCAACCTTAATGACAATCAAAAGGCTAGCGATGACATGTATGACAGAGAAAGGTACAAGGAGTATGAAAACAAAGTGATGGACTTGCCAAAGCAAGAGTGTAGGTATCAAAGTGGCTAAAAACAGAGAAATTACTCCAGAAATTTGACAAAAATAACAACAGCTTCAAGTTTCATATATTACAACAAGATTCTCACAAAACAGAATTCATCATCATATCATATGGCTTGGTTCCAAAGGACAATTTTATCAACTGTCTGAATCTTAGAAAGAATTAATCTAAGGCCACGGGACCACATTGTGGATATTTGAGCTGATATAATTCTGCTTTATCCAATATGCTGTAGAGAAGGAACTACCTAATGCTATTTCTTTATCAATCTAATAGGATCATGAGAATATTTTTAAATGAGCAATACTAAAAAAAATAGTTGGCCACCATAACAATAAGATTGCTTTGGCTGGGACCTGTTTTAGTAAGATTTGTTCTCTCACTCATGCCATAATTAAATCAGCAAATGGAGGATGATATGCCTTAATCAGTCAACAAGAACTGCATTGGGATTGGGTGTCCTATAAGAAGCTGGGGAATTCAAACAAGTTTTAGAGTTCATGAATCATTACTACAAGTAAATTCTTTTGAGTCTCACAGATTTCATTTTCTTTTTTCTTTCTAATATCCACTCCTCTGAGTTCATTTATTAGAGTAATACAGGATCCGTTCTTAAGTCTCACCCAACAACTTAAAACATTTATGTTGAAAGGTTTCTTGACATGATATCAAAGCCTTGTGTGTCCAAGAGACTTCAAATTAAAGTTGTGCCACCCTCCTATCTGTTGGACTTGTGATTTGTTGTATTTGTCCATATATCGTGTCAGTGGCCATGTTGGAATAATTTATAATCCATTCCTGAATCTCAACCAATAGCTAAATGGTTTCTTAACAATTACTTTTACGTATGTTTTATGTCTAGAGATAAGTTTTTTTAATTAAAATTTTAAATTGTAGCACTTAATCCAACTTGTATTTTGCAATAATACTACATCACTAATCGGAATAAAATCACACCTCAAACTACCGTAATCACCACCATAAACAAAAGTACAGGATCGAACAAGGCATAAAATTGTCAACTAACCTTCTATAAACATATGAAGCAATCAACGGGAGACGAGCAATCAGATTTAGAGAGTCCTCATATGTAGGCTCCCAGTACCTAAAAGTGTTATCACATTTCAGTGCTGTAAGAAATGATTGAAAGTTGAATTATTATCAAAAAAATCATAAAAAGGAAGACTTACTTTGATTTGTGAATCCCGTTGTCATATGCCTTTTGAAATTCACTTTCAACCTGAAGGATAAGAATGAAGAGATAAAAAGTTGTCAAGTTTGCACCAACAAACAACACTTTTAGGTACTGGAAAGTTGTCAACTAAGCCCTCTCATGCCTTTTCATATGTCTTATATCGTCAAATCATCTTGGTTACAACACTTCCACAAGACAGTACTGGAAACACCCGACTATGTTCTTTGTAGAAGCAGAGTCAGAGATCACGTCCTTTAGAAATTTACAAGGTATGAAGTTAAAAGGTCTCATCAAGTTGTCTTAACCATGATCATTTTATCACATCAAAAATCTGATGGGATGATGCTTCTAATCAAGGTAGGAAGAATAGGGCATTTATCAACCTGAAGGGCCATAACACCAGTAGCAAACTGAGTCATTGGATGAGTCGTGACAGGTAGAGCATCAATAGCCTTATACACATAATCTGCAACCAAAAGCAAGAACATAAATTGTGGCTAAGGCTAATTTGCTGATCATCTCAATTCAGTAACACATCTAAACTTAGCTCACAAGATTAAATATATAGAGGAACTCAAAGTTGAGCTCCCGAAGTAGGCTTTGACATGTGCTAGAAATATCTGAAGAAATTGATAGCGTTATATAAACAGAGTAAAAAAACTCGGATGCACAAACCTTGAACAGTTGCACGGTTACGTAATTCTTTTGACAAGGAATCAACCTGTCCTTTGCTAGGTACCTAGTTTTCAAAGGAAACAGAATTTAGTAAATGTAGGCAAGGACACAATTCAAAAGACAACAAAAGACAACGACTTTGCAAAATCGGTGTTAGGTACCGAAATTGTTCTCACCTTTCCAGTCAAAAGAAGCCAAAGAAGACCTTCAGGCAAAGGTTCTCCACCAGGTTTTGCTGCTGGTAATACTTGTTGGCATTCAGGAATAGAAAGTCCCCTGAAGCGAATTCCCTGGAAGAACGTAAACAACCTTTTACTTTTATAATGAAATTCAAATGGCTACCTTATGATTATTCAAAACAAAGTTAATGATTAGCATACCTCCTCTGGATCAAGAAGCGAGGTTTCCCATAGTAGTCCTGTCATTCCTCTCATCCCACCAAGTACCTTACCAATTTTATTGCAAACGAAATTCATAAGAGTTATATAATATCCTAAGCTACTGATTTTGCCTTCCATATTCTTTCAAATACCCGGGATTGAACTAAAGTAATACTTCACTAAGATATAATGTGGGCACATGGAAAGAAAACTCATGCATACCATGTCAACAGTAATATTTCCCAATTGAACTTTTCCATATTCTGTCTTGATTTTTTTCAGGCGCTCCTGCAACAGTGTTTAAAACAAGAAATTAGCTATTCTTCTAGCATTTCATAAATATAAATGAATTACATTAATTTTGGTTGAGGAAGGGCCTAATTTTCATGCATGAGCCATCAATATTAATAAAATAGCTTATTAACGAACTAGAGGAAACTAGATCGATAATCAGAGAACAAGTTCTTGTGCAGCTCTAGCTAAAGCTGCTTCCCCAACAAAACCTATGCTTTCTGCTGAACCAGACAAAAATCTAGATCATATACATGCCTAAAAAAACTTGGACCTGGTTCATACCTCGATGATAGATGGAAAAAGTGTTTAAAGCACAACTGACTTTAGATCATTTATATTAGAATTCAAATTTGCACCAGAAGGGCAAGTGCTTCGTACCTGTTGCTCTGGGATCAATTCCTTCAACTGAGAATGAAGGTCCTACAAGTGAAAGAAATCAAAGGTTACAAGAACTTATATCAGATAAAACTTCAAGTAATAATCAAATGATTACGTTCACAAAAATATAACAATAGAAAAAAATGGAAAACAAAGGACGAAAAAAGTGACAACAAGGTCAGAAGAGCTCTGCGTTTGAAGCCATCTCACAGAATTGCTGAGGTTGGATTGTTGAACCTGTAATTCACAATAACGAAGATTATACAGAGTTCAACGAAAGGCTCCTCCTACTCGTACATATTTATTTACTTTGATCTTGTGTGCGAGTGTGTATGCATTCACTTCCGGTATTATCTGGAAGAACTTACAGTAGCACGGGAACGTAGTCTAGAAGCAATCAGAGAAACGCTTCTAAAGAATACCATTTCTCACTTCAACTGCAAAGAAAATTTGAAACAGAAATTTCATAAAGCTCGTCTGGATCTCAAATCTGCACTATTTGCAACTTATTCACTAAACTAAAATCTGACCACCAAAATATAAACATACGATCGAAACAAATCTACTAGTGAAATGAAAAACAAAGTGAAAAGAACTACCTCAAATGAGAAGTTTGAAGGAGTGACGGTTGCAGCAGAGACACGGAGAGCTTGAGATCAGAGGAGAATGCGACTTTAAAGCTTGGAAGGACACAGGCTGCAATTTAACGAATTTGTATAATAGTGACTACCGTGTCAGACTTCGATTCTTGAACTTACACACGTACGTGCTAACAACGCCAATTTATTTTTAAGACAAAAATATTTTCAACTGCAAATTTACAGTAAAATACATTTGAAAAGTTAAAAATAAAATTTATTTTTAAAAAAATATTTAAAATAAATTTAAATAAATACAAAATTTTGACAAAATAATTAATAAAAATTAATCCCCTCTTACATTATTGAAATTTATAAATTAATAATCTCGCCGTTACGTGGTAATTATATATTTGACACAATTTAATTTCGTTACTATGTGGTAATTATATATTTGACACAATTTGTTGTTACTTATAATATCGCATATTACAGTAACATTTATTTTTTATTTAAAAATATTTGTTAATATTGATATAATATTTAATTAATTAAAAACTCTCTATTTTAAATATCTTGAAAACCTTCAATTTGAACTTTTTAAAACATTATAATTTATATTATATTATCAATATTAAAATTCAAATCTCATTTTTAGTTTATTTTTAATTAAGAGGCTTCATACTTAAATCTCTATTTTAAAATTCATCCGCCCGAGTCAAAGTCATATGTTATTATAACAAGATATAAGGAATAAAAATATTTATAGATTAATTTTGAATTAATTAAAAATTAAAATAATTTGAACTATTCAAATTAAAAATTAAATTAAACTAAATCTTTCACTTTTTTCTTGATTTAAAAAATTTTATTTATTTCCACTTTAAAATTATGAAAAAGATAACTGATTATTTATTTTTTATAAGTTTAATTTTTTAAATGATAAATAGATGAAAATAGAAATATATAATTTTAAAATAAAATAATTAATTATATAAAAAAGTTGAATTTTATAATTTAAAATTTTAAAGAGATTAATTGATTAATTCTTCAGATATAATCCACTAAAGTAGAAATACACTAAAATTTGCTCAAGCTATGTTTAAAAACAACTATTTGAATAACTAATTATAAGAATAAATATTCTTTAAGTTTAGAAAATAGGTAAAAACTATCCTATTTATCTTTATTTATTTCAAGAATAAGTAAATTTTATTGAATACAATATTATCTTCTCACGTTTCTTCTTGGTGAGCCTCCCGAAACATCTTCCACAGCTTCCACTTCTTTGTGAGCCTCCCTCCCGAAACTTCTTCCACTTCTTCAATCTCGTGATTCTCTTCTTCAGAAACTTCACTCTCTATTGGAGTCAACCCAGCCTTCTACCATCTGCCTTCTCTTCTACGTAAGTTATTCCTGTTGTTTCGATTGGGTGATGGGTTTTTGTTGATGGGTTTCGATTGGTAGAGGGGTTTTGATGATGGAGTTATGTTTGTGTTTTGTTTCGATTGGGTGAGGGATTAGGTTTTGTTGTTGGGTTTTGTTGATCTTTGTAACTTCGATCTTCAAGTAAAGAGAAAAAAGGAAATAAAAAGCTCATAAACTGGAAAGTTTTGTTAATGTTTCATAAGTACTTGTCCTGTTGCTTCATCCTCTCTCTCACGTGTCTTAGAAACCAAAAGTTGTTTGCTTTGTAAGAATCGTCACCCATTACAAGGAAAAGAAAAAAAAAAGAATCCATTTCCTGTGTGATAGTAAGGTTGCAACTTGTTATTTTTAGGCTTGTTTCTTTTTTTTTGGTCTAGAATCTAGTTAGTTGGTTGTTTGATTTGTGAATAGTTGAGCATAGTTTGTTGTCCATGAAAAGGCAATAAGAAGA
>JANZXP010000195.1:3674064-3690263 GCA_027576715.1 Erythroxylum flavicans | reverse complement strand
TTTTATACCAAACGGCGTCGTTTGGACACTGGACAGAACAAGACAGGCTAATATTGGACAGACGATCCGGACTCCTTTTGTTTACGCCTCATTGGTTCACCCTTCAGCCTGTGATTATGTATTTGCATAAACAACAAAGAAAGTCATGGACTATAGTTGGAATACCCTGTTTTGATATATTGTTAATTTTATTAATATATTTATTTAAAATTTATATAAATATATAGATAAAATTTAATAAAATAAATGAGAACTAATTAATCGAAATAAAAGATCTGTTCGTATGAACCCGAGAGTACAGTTTGGTAGAGTTAGTCCATTATCTTAGACTGCTGATTTTGTAAGATTTGGAACTAATTGGAATAGAAAAATATTTTTATTAAAATAATAAATTACTTTAGTTTTAAAATATTAGTCATTAAATTAAAAATTTTAAAAATTAATAACTGTTTAATTTGTTATCTTATATTTGATTGTCAAAATATTAGCCACTTTTTGTATCCGTTTATGAATAGGTATATTACTTTTGGGTCGGCCCAATTTTAACCTGAATGAACTGAACCATAAGAGGTCACAGGTTAAAAGTGATCGCCCGACCAAATTACGGGTTACCTAACCCGGATCCTGCCCGGTCGAATGACATTCGTATTTATGATTTGAGAATATTTTTGTAGCAAACAGCGTAAATGAAAGAAAAGGGAAGAGAGAGAAGTTAGCGGTGGCTGTGACACGCGGCTCTATGCTTGAAACACGTATTGGATTCTCCCTATGTTTGTTCTATGCTGATTCTAATCGCTAATTTTAAGAAATTAATCTCATATTAGGAAGAGAAATAAAGATAAAAGTTTGGAATGATAAGGGAATAGTTCATGAGTCTAGATTAAAGTGTTTTTAATGAGCCGATTAATGAGCCAAACTCAGACTTATATTAGTTCGAAATTTAATTCTTCTAAGCAAAATGATATTATTTTGATCACATAATTACAAAAAATTATTTTACAACTTTAATTTTAAAAAATTGGTTTGATCAGCTTACGGTTTGACCCATTGTCATCCCTAGATAAAGTGAGTTATATAGAAAATAAGACTCCTAATTTATTACTTTAAGATTTTAGTTAAGATATAATGTCTTGATTGTAATAAACTTATTTAAATCTGATCCAATTTCTTCCAAAACTCTCCCAAAATCTTTCATTGGTATCAAAATTAAATTGGCTAAATCCGATGAATAGAGTTCGTGTTAGCGAATATATAAAATCAATTAAGTTGATCCCATACAATAGCTTAAGCTATTGTAAGAAATGATTGCTTAACATTATATCAGACCCTTATGACTAAACAGTTTTGAGTTCAAATCCTACCACTTACCTATTTATCATCAAATTAATTCAGCACAAAGTAAAGTAGGCTTGTACAAGTTTCAAGCTCAATAGGCTTTTACTTGAGGGGGTATGTTAGTGAATCTATAAAATTAATTAAGTTGACCTCACACAACAACTTAAGTTATTGTGATAAAATGATCGCTTGACAGTTCAGATGATGATTAGAAGTTTATAGGTTTTATACACCAAGATAAATGCATTAGTCATTGCCTTAAGATTTTGAGCTTAGATATGCTACTATATATATGGATTCCAATTTCTCGTCTCATTCGTAAGTAATGTCATCAACTTGACATTCATTTGAAGCAGCAAATCTTTATATCATTTAATTAATTAATTATTTCTTACATAAAATTAAATTAGGCCTATAAGCAACTTTACTTATATATAAAATTTAAAAAAGTATACGTTATTTATCCTAATTATTTTAAAAAGTATACGTTAGGTACAAAAATGAAGAATGTGTTATTAAGAACATAATCCTAAAGTCTACAAGAAGATATATAAATTATATATACGACACTGAAGTCAAGAGAGACTGAGGGTCGTCAACCTCAGGCAAGGTTCTTTTGTTTTTGTCGGTTAGAATTACTTGTAAACGACCATCAGAACTCACGAATTAGCGGAGTGATTAGTGTAAATACAATGATCTTGTAAGTTAACTTACTTGATTTTTGAAGTTAGAGGCATATAAATAAAATTTAAAATTTAAAATCCAGATAAATATATCATAATATTAATTAGTTAAAATTAACAATTTTTTTTGTTATTTTATAATTTAATGTCAAATTAAATTTATAATTTTTCTTTTTAAATTAAATTAATCTAATTTAAGGTGGATTAGTCATTCATTCAAACATATATATGAATGATAATAGGTTGAATTGAATCCAAATTATTTTTAAATTGAAATTGGATTGAAATTTTCAAATTTGATATTATTTTAATTAATTGATTTTTTATTATTAAATACAATAATATTTTGTTAAAATTTAACAAAATAACATAAAAATTCAATGATTGATAAATTCATCTAGTTCGGTCAGTTCAACTATAAAAATTTTGAACCGTTATACTTTTCAATTCGATTTTCAACTTTCCGTTTGATTTACTTTAATAACTCTTGTTGACAAAAATCTATCGATTTATTAATTAATCGATCAACTTTTATAAATTAATAAGCTCTTATAAATTAAAATTAATTAATTAATATTTATTTAATAATTAATTTTATTTAAACTTCAAAATTTTCGAATTTCAATCATATTTTAAATTATCTAATTTTATTTAATCTTTAGCTAATTTTATGATGACGTTAAATATTTTAAACCAAAAACTTTTTGTTTTACTTATTTAACTTGTCAAAATTTTAAAAAAATATCATCAAAAATTTTTAAATTCATTTGAGTAAACTTTTTAAGATTAAATTAGTGCCAAAATTTCATCAATTTAAATTTAATTTATTAACAAATGTAAAGTAAAATTAAAAAAAAAAGGCTCATAAGGGATTATGCAAAATATGGGACCGAAACGGACTACAAAGTCACCCTTTTCTCCTCTTCCCCTGTTTATATCTAGTCTCCTTTTCTCTCACAAACAACCTGCACATCTCTTTCTCTGTCTCATTTTCTATTCTGGCCCTCTGCTTCGTCTTTACGAGGGAGAGAGGGGACTTTGCAACGGTGAAAGAAGTGATTGTCTAACATTGTTAACGATCCAAAACCAATATTGTATACATTACTACTGTTGTTTTTGTTGCTGCTGTGTGTTGGTTTTTTAAGCTCAATTAGCTTTTTATCCATCCCCTGTTTTCCTCTGTTTTGATAGAGAGAAACAGAGATGGCTGAAGTCTCACCGAAAATCATAATACCAGAGTCATTTCAGGTGTCCAGTGATGATCTTTTAGGTCATTTGTCTCTCATTTGGGACCTTGTCAAAGCTCCATTGATAGTTCCGGTCTTGAAACTTGGAGTTTATGTCTGCTTAGCCATGTCGCTCATGCTCTTCATGGAGAGACTTTACATGGGTATTGTGATTATCCTCGTCAAGCTTTTCTGGAAGAAACCTGATAAGCGTTACAGATGGGAGGCCTTGCAAGACGATTTGGAATCTGGCAGTTCGAACTTCCCCGTGGTTCTTGTCCAAATTCCAATGTTCAATGAAAAAGAGGTCTCCGCTTCTCTCCTTTCTCGTTTTCTACTTCTTCCCGCTTTTACTCATTTTGTCTCCTTCTGGGCACTTTATCAGAGGTTGTATAGATTAGTGCAAAGTTGCATGCTTTTTCTTCTCTCTCTTTACGTTTGCTTTGGTTATGTAATGATTGCTGTCCTGTGCACAGGTTTACAAGCTCTCCATAGGCGCAGCTTCTAATCTTTCTTGGCCAGCGGATCGTCTTGTGATCCAAGTCCTCGATGATTCAACTGATCCTACCATTAAGGTACTAAAAGTAAAGGAATACACAAACATATGTCTAATGCAATTTCGAGGCATTTGCTTTGTTTCTTGATACATGATCCTTTCTCAGTTTTATGTCACATTTTGAAGTAAAAGAAAACACTCCAAAACGACTACTTTTCTGAGCTTGATGAGTCTATACTTATGCGAACACTTGTGTCAGGATCATAAAACAGCCAAAAACAAGCAATTAAACACAAATCACATTAAAGAGACGCCAAATTCCTGATTTGGATTCTGCTTGCAGTCTCCAGAACGACCTCATTCTTTTATTGTGTTGGCAGCAAATGGTGGAGCTGGAGTGCCAGAGATGGGCAAGCAAAGGCATAAACATAACGTACCAAATCAGAGAGAACAGAACTGGATACAAAGCTGGTGCTTTAAAAGAAGGACTGAAGAGAAGCTATGTGAAGCATTGCGAGTTCGTATGCATCTTCGATGCCGATTTCCAGCCTGAACCTGACTTCCTCAGGCGCGCCATCCCGTTCTTGGCCCACAACCCCGACATTGCTCTTGTCCAGGCTCGTTGGAGATTTGGTAAGTACAATTACTTCTACTACTAGTCTACTTCTAAACTAAACGAAACCATTACTCGTTACTAGACACTGTACTTAAACCCTTATTAAACCCAATAATCACTGGCATTGAACCGGCCACCGGGTCTATTATCTTAGCCATTAGCAGGTTTTAGGGAGTGTCGGTGGTCTAGGTGGTGTGCGCGTGCCGTGTGCGTGGATGGATATGTATAATTCGCGGGTGTTTAGTAGTGACATAAGATAGGAGTGATTGTGCATGAGGGACGATGCAGGGGTCCACTGGAGACCCACCAATCACGGGATGGGAACCCCATCTTCCTGACTCTCTTGGCTACACCAGATCACAACACCTGGTGGCCTAAACGAAGTCGCGGAGCCCACGTGGCGAACAAGAAGTGAAAACTAAAATTGTTCTTTTGGTTATTCCAACTAAACTCGGTTGAACTGACGTAAGTAGCCTTAACTTACAGTCACAATGGGACACCAATTTTAGGAGTTACAAGCGCGATACTTTCCTAATTATCTGGGGGTAGTTTTGTCCGTTTATAAGAAAATAACAAGAATGGTGGTTCCTGTATTTCCTCTATCAACGACCCCATATGTTGGGATCACGTGGCCGCCGTCGTTTGTTTTTTTGTTTTAGAAAACTAATGACAGAAGAAGGGTAAAAGTGTCATTTGGGATCTCACTTTAACTTCTAGGTCACGTGCTGCTTTTGTGGGTAAAGTTTACCGGTGGGACCGGCGCTATAACTGCCGACACTTCCTTAATTTGTACTCATTGGGACGGTACAAAACTTACTATTGAAATTTATTTCCGGAGTTAATTACTTTTCCAGTGACGGGTCGAACTGAAAAGAAAAAGAAGCCCGTTATGTTGGGTACATAATCTTCCTCGTGTACCTTGTCAGGCTCGCATGTAGAGAAAAAGCTCAGCGGAGATGATAAGTTGGAGTCACTTTATATCTAAATAATATATAGCTTAACTAAAATTAGTGTGAGTTCTACTAATTAAGGGTAAATGTTCTTGTTGATCCGGTAGTAGGGGTCTTCTCTTTTTTTATTGTTACAGAATCCCGTGCTACAGAATGAATCTAGTCCGATTTAACTCTTTTAGTATGGACAAACTTAAGGAAGCAAATGACTCGGGTTCAAGTAGTTCGGCTAAGCTGGCAAGAGAGATGGAGTCACTAAACCCTAACATTAGATCCTTTATCTCACAGACTCCATGTATTATTGAACTTCTCTAAATTTTAAGAGCAGCGAAATTTACGTTGAGTTTTATTGTTGACATTGTAGTTGTAATTCTTATTTAAAAGGTTTTAATAGTATGACTTAAGTTAAAAATCAAGGTTTAAAGTTTGCTAATAATGGTGAAAAAGTGCAGTGAATGCAGACGAGTGCTTGTTGACAAGAATGCAAGAGATGTCATTGGACTATCACTTCACTGTGGAGCAAGAAGTTGGGTCGGCTACTCATGCCTTCTTTGGTTTCAATGGTATTGTATCCAGCTTTCCCTTTTTTATTTCTTCTTCTATATAATTTTTAATTTTCTTCTTCACAGCTTTATACTTTTTTATGTTGTTTAAATGGAAGTTCACACAAACTACCTCTCTTACTGAGAATTCAAATCCTTTATGAAAGTTGAATTAGACATGCAATATGGAATGCTCAACTGTACGATTCATGCCAACTTTAACTGTAATCCCATTTGGATAAGCCTGCAGAGAACTGAGGTCTTCTTGGCAACGCCTTGATTGTTCTTATGACTATCCCTTTAAATGAAGCACTTGTTATAACTTTAAGAGTTTGCAAGATGCAAATTTGGATTAATTAAGAAAGTTTTTCATATCATTAATATTGTCCCTTACCAATACTATGAAAATTACCTTCTAACATAGGGACTGCTGGGGTATGGAGGATTGCTGCCATTAACGAGGCTGGTGGGTGGAAGGATAGAACTACTGTCGAGGATATGGACCTTGCTGTTCGTGCTAGTCTTAGAGGCTGGAAATTTGTTTACCTTGGTGATCTTCAGGTACATAACTAAACCTCATATTGTTCTGAAATTAGCAGAGAGAAATTCCAGGACCTAATGATGTTTCATTTATAATTGACTTGAGATTAATTTAAGTCACCTTGCTGGCAGGTGAAAAGTGAACTTCCTAGTACTTTTAAAGCTTTCCGGTTCCAGCAGCACAGGTGGTCCTGTGGTCCTGCTAATCTGTTTAGGAAAATGGTGATGGAGATTGTAAGAAATAAGGTTAGAAAGTTAAAAAAATCAGATAAAATGAGCTGGTCGCTGCAGTTTAATCCAAATTATAGTTCTAGATTTCTGAATTATGTACGTATGAATGTTTCAGAAAGTGAGATTCTGGAAGAAGGTGTACGTAATCTACAGCTTTTTCTTTGTTCGCAAGATCATAGCCCACATGGTCACCTTCTTCTTCTACTGCGTTGTGCTTCCATTGACCATTCTTGTTCCTGAAGTTTCAGTTCCTATCTGGGGAGCTGTTTATATTCCTTCTATTATTACCATCTTGAATTCTGTAGGAACTCCAAGGTACATGTTTTTCTCTTGGTTACAAGTTCTTGGTATCAGAGATATCATGCTTATGAGGATGTTCCTGAGTTTTTGCAGGTCAATCCACTTGTTGTTTTACTGGATTCTGTTCGAGAATGTGATGTCTTTGCATCGAACAAAGGCAACATTAATTGGCCTGTTAGAAGCAGGACGAGCCAATGAATGGGTCGTCACTGAAAAGCTTGGAAACACACTACAGAAAACAGCAGAAGCTGCCAAGAACAAGGCTAACATTAAAGCCCCTAAGAAACGTCGATTCACTTTCGCTAACAGGTACATATAATATAACCATCTTGTGTACCTTTAAAGTTAGTTTCATGTAATAGGATTCTAACAGTATAGTATATTTCTGAAATTGGATTAACAGGCTCAACCCCCTGGAGCTTTGGTTCGCAGCATTCCTTTTCTTGTGTGGATGCTATGATTTTGTTCATGGAAAGAACAACTACTTCGTCTACCTTTTCCTTCAAACTCTCACCTTCTTCATCACCGGAATTGGCTATGTTGGGACCATCATCCCTAGCTCTTAGACACGTCTTTGTTTGTGGTTTTAGACACCAACGTAAAAAAGTTGGAACCCAGTGAGCAGATTGAATTGTAATTCCTAGTCATTGCCAGTTGGAAGAAAAGCTTGATGCCAAATTGCAGAAAACAACATAGGAAAAAGAGTGCAAGAAAATATATTATATATATGCTTTTAGTTCATTAGAATAGATTACAAATACATTATCACATTTTATCAATTTAGCCTTTTAAAAAGAAGTAGGACATAACATAAATCTTGAGTATTATGAGTGTTAAAGTAAAATCATGACGGAACTATTACATTTTCTACTTGTCCAAAGAGATTTTCTGTTTTATCCAAATTGATTTGGAAGAATTACAGTGACAATTTTTTACTTATATTTAATTATTATGTGATTGATTTTGTAAATAAATAATTAAAATAATTTGAATTATTGTTAATTCATAAACATTTTTATTTAATAAATAAATAATTAAAATTATTTTTAATGATTCAATAAATTACTAATTTTTAAATAATTGATTAGGATTTTTAAGAATAAAACTAAAATTACCATAATAAACTTATTTTATAATATATAACCATTGAAATAAAATAAATTAATTATTAAATAAAAGAACGTCCATTGTTGATAATAATATATTCAATCAAAATGATATATTATCTAAATAAATAAACTAATTTAAAAATTTTAAATATAGAGTTTAAGTTAAGATGAAACACAAAGAAAACAAAAAAAAGTTATGTTTCTTAACGACTATTTATTACTATTATTTTTTGGAACGAAGGAACCCGCAGTTGTTATCTTTTAGATGCGCATTGGGTAAATCTTCGGATTGACGCATTGGGTTAGCCTACAAATCACGCCAACCAGGCAATCCTGTGTAACAGGCTCGATGGATAGAGTGTAAGTAGGGAGATTTAAACATAAAACTTTTTAGTCCCATGCCCCCTACACCACTAACTCAACCACCCTTAGGAAGCTGACTATTTATTTGTTATCCCTGACATTTGATTTCAGGTTATACCTGCACCTGAAATAAAAATTCAGGATAATTTAAAATTATTCTTAGATTTGTCATGCTTATTCTCTGTTACTAACAACTAAACAAACAAAAATTAGTGATTGTAAATTACGTACTCATTCTTACGTCTATTTTTAGTTATTAAACGTATGCTTAAATTTTAAAGATAAAATTTTTGTCCTTATATTTTTCATCTTATAATTACATTCTTTTTAAGAATAAAATTTCTTTAAATTTTATTTATTCTTATTAACTAAGAAAAAATAAAAAATAAAAAATAAAAAATAAAAATTGCATTTTAATTTCCACCTCTTATTACCAACCTAACATGACCTAAAGGATAGACATGCAATTATATGAACTATGAAGTGTCCTTCTGTTTGGAAGTAGGATGGCCTTGTTTATAAACACAAATTTAGTCAAAATATTAAGTTTATAAAATAATATTTAAATTAAAATTTTCAAATAAATTACTTTTAAAAAATTATTTGAATTTTAACAATATGTATTATAATATTGTTGCACCTTAGCAAGCAAGGCGTTTGTAGTCCAACGGTTAGGATAATTGCCTTCCAAGCAATAGACCCGGGTTCGACTCCCGGCAAACGCAGTTTTAAGGTTAATTTTTAGTTTTGTTTTGGTGTTGAACACTATACGGCGTCTATTTGTATATTGTTGCCACTGAGCATTTGAGACGAGGCCCAACGTCAGGTTTTTCGTATGTGCTAATATGAGTTTTGCAGGCTCAGGAATCCTGCTTGACAAGGCCTATTGACTGAGGGTGTGGTGACGGATTGGAGGATTGACTTGGCCAGAATTTAGTCATGCAATAGTACGTTTTAGCATGTGCTAGTGTTTGTTCACGCTTCAGAATGTCAGTGCCGTCAGCAACGTTTTGTTGTGTGGAAGAGTTTTGCATTCTTTGTTGGATCATGTAACCTAAACTTAATTTTCCTCCCCAAAATGAAAACCCCCATCTTTTTTATCATCAAATCTCTTCGAACTACTGTATTCCAACGCTTCATGGTTTTTTGGTTCTGCCCATTGAAGGATTCAGAAAATGAAACCCCATTTAAGTACAACGGGTTTCTAGCTCTATAGGTAGGCTAATGAAATCATACGTATGCAAGAGAGAGACGGAGTTGAGAAACACCAACACTTTCTGAAACAGAGACAGGGAACAGGGCTTGCTCAACATACTTCTGCGAAGAAACTACCAATTTCAACTCTTCAATACATTAGGCTTTACAACCTCAAAATGTGATATGTACGAGTTCAACTTTGCACCAACCCTTCCTCGGTTCTCCACATTCAACAGGATGTCACTTTTAACTTCAAAAACTGGGTCATAACAAAGCTTAAAACAAAATTTTAAACTGAGGGTAGAACACACAAAGCAACTAGCAATTTCTTTCGAGGCAATCCAGGTTTAGTTTACACTAGTCTCCAAGACGTACTTCCAATCATAGGCTGATATTAAGGTCGTTATAAAGATCATTCAATTGGAGACACAAGGCACTCGCAATGACAGAGAAAGCATAAGCATCACAAACCCTCGTAAGAATTAAACTAAAACTGTGGATCCAAAATATTTTTTGGTCGAGTGGTAAAAATCCCGTCAAAATTTTCAAAGTAAATTACTTCTAGGATAAGGCTCTCTCATTTACGATGCAATCCCCTACCAAAATCTTGGAAACGGTACGTTACTCTTCCAGATATCATACCAAAACTAATTCCATTTTACTTCCCCTCGTGCTTGGCCTTTGTGTGGGACTGCAGAGCAACATCTGAGCCAAATGACCTGACCATGGTAGGTAAATCAGTTATAACTCATATAAGAGGCTACAACATAAAATTTATCCATATTTCAATTGCATTTACCTATCACAAGATTTGCAGGAGAACTGGCCACCTGATTTTGGGGTTTGCGGCTTAGCAACCTTTCCAGCATTCTTTGCTGGGTGAGGAGTTGCGCTGTGTCCACCCTTCTTACTGTCTGATCAACAAAAAAAGTTCATTTACTAAACAATGGAATTCACAGAGAAGTATCACAACAAATGGTTCTGAAATTATGGAGAGAAAACAGGGTGAAGCCTTTTTTTGCAGCTCTGGCAGTTGAAAAACCAAGACTTTCTTACTAGGATAGGACAAAAGCAAGGCTTTCTAGCTCTCTAGAAGCCGGATTAGGAAACGATGAGTGAAAGGTATCATTGAAACCACAAATGTATCAGGACGACAAGTTTCATAATATATCATTGAAACCACAAATGTCCAAGCATAACTGCAAACAGAATAGTAAATAGCTAAAAGGGCTACCTGTCTTCTGTGGAGTAACTACTTTTGCCTTCTTAGAGGACACAGGTGTCTTTGTCGCAGACTGATTGGGTCTTTTCTTGCCTTGTTCAACCTTCAAAATGAAATATAGGTAAAGAGTAGAGTAACTGAACTAAAACTAGTTGCTGTTGCTATACCTTCTTAGGAGTCTCTTCATCTTCACTTTCATCATCATCCTCATCTTCATCATCGTCATCGAGTGACATACCCTGCAGATCATAACCTCGTAAATTCAGTTGCAGCGAACAGACTTCGATAGTCAGAAATGTTACCCAAATCCCAACAAGATTTCTTCCATTCAGTTGGATGAAAATCCTAAAACACTCAGAACCAGCATTTGTTATATAAATTCTCCCATTACATTACAACCTTCTGAATCACTCTTCAGTTACAAAGATTCATCGATATAGACGAAGTTACCTCTTCATCAGAATCATCACCCTCAGATCCATCCTCTTCATCAGAATCATCATCATCCTCATCTGAATCATCGTCCTCATCTGATCCATCCTCAGCTTTGACTTTGCTTAGCACTACAGCATTAGCCTTTGGCTTTGTTGAAGATTCGGGCTTACCAGCAGCAGCCTTCCCAGCTGCAGCTTTTGCATTCTCAACCTTTTGCTCAATTTTTCCTGAAGCATGTGAGCCAAACACAGTTACATCTGAAACAATATACATAAATTAAATAATAACTTGAAAAACATAAAGATATGAAAGTAAAATGGAAACTACCATTGTCTGCATTAACCACTGGGAGATCTTCTTCATCTTCAGAATCTCCATAATCTACACAACAAAGTAAATATCAAATACTTGAAGTTGAAAGATCGTAGATTGTTTAGCTAATAGTGAACTCACCAGAAAAATTTGTGCCAACAACAAGACAGCAATTGGTCAAGGAAAGAACAAATGATAATCGAAGTAATAGCATACAATTATCAACACAAAAAACTACAGCATCAGACTAATATAAAATAGAAAAATCAAAGTTAATAGGAAAGGATATTCTTCAGGTAAAGGAGCTTGGTAGCCGCAGAAGTAGACACTCCCGTTTTTCCAGTTATGAGATAGCTCAAACTCTTTCTCAAAAACCAAGTCAAATGACAACTGGGGGATGTTATCAGAAGAAAGAGTCCCTAATACAAGCTTTTTCTCATCAAATTTCACAAAAAGGGGCACGGACTCAGTTCCTTTGTCTTTCTTGAACTCACCAAGTGCAGCCTGAAATAAACTTTCTCATCAAACTTCATACAGAAGCACTGGAAGCATTCTATTAGATAAATTAAGCAAACAGTACTTAATATGAGTTCAAGTAGAAAAACATTTACCTGAGACAAATGAATAATAGTATCCTGATCTGGTTTCACTTTAAGAGGCTGACCGCCTTTGACTTCAACACCTAGAAAAAGTTAATGGAATTACATTACATCAAAACTTACAGAAAGCTCTTACAAGCACATAGTGCACACAGGGGAGGGCAATCATAAAAAAGACTAAACTTTTTATCATTATTTTTTTCAGTTCAGTTAAACACTACGACGTCCGACACCATCAAAATGTAGGAAATTTTATCGATAACGAACATCTTAAAAATCGAATTTAGGAACCATAACACTCCTTTGTTCACAAACATCAACACACATTACATTGTTACAAATTATACAGAAAAAGAAAAGAACTTGAAAGAACACAGAGAAAAAACAAATACCAATAAGCCAAAGAAGACAAAGGGCGAGAAGCTCAACAAAATAAAAATAGACCCATAACAAAATGAAATAATAAAACGATGCAGAAGAAGGAGAAGACGAAGGGAGGAGAACAAGCCTACCCCAGAACTCCATTGCTATTAGGAAACAGAGAGTAAAATGAGTTCCCAAATATTAGCTAGGGTTTTAGGGGATAGCGTCAGTGAAAGAGGCGGACAAAGAAGAGGGGTTTAGGGGGACTTTATAAGGGATCAGCAGCTCAGCGTCAACCTTTATTCATTTTCTTTTAGGGTTTTCTTCTTCTTTATTTGCTTTTACTTTTTAGACACTCAAGTCAGAGCGCAGTGCGTCATATGCACGTCCGTGTTGTGATCGTTTTGGGCCTCAACAAGACAACAAGTTTTGACGTCAAGACCCCTCCAGTTGTCTTTTGTCTCCGGTTAGATTTAGCGTTGAGTATGGGCTTCCATTATTTTTTTATTTCACCGCCCCCACAAAATTTTTTATATTTAGTAATATTTTAAAAATTAAACTAATAAAATAAGATATTTAAAATTTTAAAAACTTAATTAATATTATACCTTTATAAAATTATCAGTTAAGCCTCAATTCAGTTAAATATAAAGCCTGACTACTTTGCTAAAATTGAAGTTGTTCTGTACCTTTAATTAAAAAATTGGCTAGGCTGAGTCGAATTAGACTCAAGCTTAATCAAACTTTATGCTGAACCCAAGCCTCCACAGACAAGGACAGGGCAAGTCACAAAAACCCGGCCTAACTTATTGCCGTCCTTTTTTTTTTTGTGTACATCTGAAGGCGTAGGAACACGCCTAAGTGAGCAAAAGACAGAACTGCCCCTTAGGGCGGGTAGAAGTGCAGTCGAGTGTCATTTAACGATGTGCCAGAGAGATGTTTGCCGCGCATAAAAACATGTTCAGAGATGCTGCTCGGTGAATCGCTTCCTGTGGCTTCGAAGGGAGCTTCACCATGGGAAGGCTGGGGAGTGTCCCGTAATCGCGGACTGGTGGTGGCATTGCCTCTGATAAGGTGGAGATTGGCATCGTCTCGCTCGGGATCAGTACTGTAGATCATCGCTGTGTGAAGGTCTCCACCGAAACCCATCTTTGCTAATCTATCTGCCCGCTGATTGTGATGCCGTCTGATGTAGTTGAATGTGGTGGCTTGGAATTGTGTTGTGGTGTGGAGGATGGTGTGGAGGATCGTTTCCACGCCGAGCGGCGGCGGGGTGAGCACTGTAAGCAGATTGATTGACTGCTTCGAATCCGTTTCAGTAATGATCTTCGATATGCCTTCCCGAGCTGCTAAGTCCAGCCCTGTTTTGATTGCCCATAATTCGGCGAGGAGGGGGGAACAGATTCCCACCACCATGGAAAATCCCAGTCGCCATGCCCCGGATGCGTCCGTGATGAGACCGCCTATGGATGCGTGGCCTGTGGATCTTGACACGGCGCCATCGGTGGAGAGTTTGAAATACCCCTGTGGTGGGACTAGCGGTTGGCCTTGGTTGACCTATTCAGGGACCACGTTTCGGTTGCTTTGTCTGGTGCGGTGAACTTGAAATGCCCTGTGGTTCTCCTGGAGTTAGGGACCGGATTCGGATGGCCATTGAAAGCTGCGTTGTCGCCTTATTTTGAAAGACCGCTTCGTTCCTTGCGGTCCAAAGAAGCCAGCATGTTATCGTGAAGACGGATCCCCAATGATGCATCAGACATGATCAGTAATCTATACTGAAATACGACATCTTTATTCATAAAAAATAGTACTTTTTTTTAATCTTTGAACATGAACAGTTTCTCTTCTCTGCCAATGCCAACATTCAGTGTAACTATTGCAGAAATGCCGTCAGCAGTCAGCTGTTAACTCAGCAACCAGAGAAGCAAAACTCCACCACTCAGACCAAGACTGAACAATCCTCTGCACCTCCGTTGCTAAAGCTCAGCCTTCAAGCACCAAGGCCCTAAAATCAAAACAGCTACGCGTAGCTAATAGTGCAACTAAATGAATAAAACCAACTTCTGAGAAGAGAGTAAATGGCAAGTATACATAGGAACAGACAATAGCAAGGAAACAAATTACAACTGTGGTAGTGAGTTTGTGAGAAGCTATGAGAATTCTTCCAGTTTCTTCACAGGCAAAGAATTGGTGCTTGAATTCCAACTCCACTCACCACCATTCTCATCTTCTGCAACTTCATCAACGCTGCTACGCTACACAATCACAACATCCCTTGAATTGCCCAAAGTTTCAGTTTTGTTTTCTTCTCTCTGCGAGGGAATGGAGTTGGAAGATGGAGAAAGATAAGGCCATTGGTTAATATTCAAATGTTATAACTAAATTTTCAAATATTTAGCTGATAATAATAAATGAATCATTTCATCCTCCACAAACGCAGATGGCGGTTTCCGCAAGGGCATACTTTGATGAAGAAAAGGCACGGACTTGGCGCTCGAACTCCAACTCTGCACACCGCCTTTCTCATCTACCTCAGCATCATCATCAACGCTAGGCATAGGCTCGAAAATCTCAACATCCCTCAAATTGTCCAAAGTCTCTCGTCTTTTTCTTCTTCTGTTAGAAGGATTTGGTGCATTAGGAAATAATACTGAAAAGGCTTCCTATGTGAGTAGTTTGATCAAAACGATTTGTAGTGATTGGAACATGGAAATAAAGTAGTGGGAAACACACCAGGGTGACTGGTGCCCAGAGTGAGACAATCGCTCCATAATTGCGTTTAGCTGCACTTAGAATTCATCTGTTAACATAAGTTGGAAACTTGTTGACAAGCATGAAAGGAAGTAAGATCAACCAAATACCGGCTGGAAAAAAATCATGCCACTTATAGTTTACATGCTTTATGGTCATTATATCCTTAGTTGGTTTAACCAGAGGTTTTATCTGGAAACAGAGGAATCAGAAAGGATGAAGATGTAGTTGACGATATTTATGGACCATTGAGTGAGCTTTTGATACATCTGCCAATCGTATCCGCACAAACACACACATATGTATATATACACATCTATTGTAAGCGACTAAAAAAGCAAACTTGGACAAAGTAGCTGAACGAGAATTTAGCACATAAAAGTAACACCCAAAAAATAGTGTACCTGAAATCAGAAGAACATGTTAAAACCACGTAACAAAAAGAACTCACATGTATAAACTTTGTTAAACTCACTTCAGGAGCGCAAATTAACTTTCGTGCATTCCTCTTCCAACGTATACGCTTGGCTGTTGATAGAAAATTAACATTTCTTAACTTTCAGATGGTAGTCAAGAATGGAAAAGCTTTGAACGTATCAAAATAAGATATCGGGAGAAATATTGAAAATCCCTTCTGTAATCAAAAGATTGGAGAGAACTAGGCAAAAATTGCAGCATAGAACTTAAATCAACGAACCAAAAAAAAAAAAAAGATAGTTATCCATGCTGGCTCTAGGCCTTTAATGTCCTAAAATGTTCTGGCATTTTAGGGTAATGATACGAGTAAAGGAAGAATAATGACGGTGTCAATTGATTTAACTGAAGGTGTTAATTGATCATAGAAGACTTCTACAAAGGAAAGCATAGGACAACAGAAGGGAAGAAAAACAGAGAACTAGAGAATTCTAAGAACAGAGAGTCCTAATAGA
>JANZXP010000195.1:3647627-3660973 GCA_027576715.1 Erythroxylum flavicans | reverse complement strand
CAAAAGATTTGGTTAGATATATTTTCATTTATGTTTCATATGATTTAAAATTATATAATAATTAATATATTGTACTTTGCATATTGTTTAATATAATTTAAATAATATTTACATGCATAAATAATTTTTATTACAAAATAAAATATAGTTAAAATTAAAAATATTTTTTTATGTTGTCAAACAGTCTATTGTATGAAGTTCTTTTTTAAATAACAGCCAAACAGTCAACCACCTTCTTAGAAAGCTTTTCTCACAAAAACTCTACTAACAAACAAGCACGACACTCAGTACTAACTTGATACAACTTATAAAAGTGATAATTTCCTACTAATTTACAACAACAATAACATGACTTAGCAAAAATCCTGCTAAAACACAAGTCAAGGAAAGTACAATAATACATAACCTTATTCTTACTTAACAAAGAGACTGTTTTTAATACAATTACCTACTTACTTTATGTGTTTAATAAAAAAAAGTAGTTAATAGTTGGTTAAACCTAAGCTTTGAGAAAAAGTTAAAGTTAGACTTGCAAGAAAATTCTTATTAACAACTTTAAATAAAGAGTTCTTAAACAATTATATAGTGTTTTTTGAATTTATTTCATTTGTTTAAATTGTACTAAACATTTGTATGTTGAATAAAATATAAATAACGTCTTGATCTTAACTGAAGCTTGGAAAGCTTCAGCAATCGTGTCCAAAAATATTACCCATGACACCTATCATAATATCATTGACATCTAGGTACTAAAACCCGACAACCTAACTAGCTAGCCTGGTAGATTCAATATGGCATATTTGTTGAGCCTAAAACACATAGCCCTTTATGCAAAAAGTAGTTTCAAACCTGGACGTCAACAGTTTTCTTTGGAAGAAACAACCATCTCTCTTCCCTGTTCTTTTCAGGTGAAAAAAGAAGAAATGTGGCTTTAATCATGGTAAACAAAACAGCCAATGCGCAGGGAGGAAAACCTGATACAGTAGTTGTCTTTTGTAGCAACAACAAGCTTTGGCTTTTGCAGAACTGGCATGACTCCCGCAATATCTTACAGTGAAACAGGCTCACTCGAAACAGAACAAGAATATGACTCAAAAATAGACAACTGTGAGTGCAATGACAATACACTGTCTGAATCTCTCTCTGGTGCTGCATGCAGCCAAGTCTGGCTTGGGGTTCTAGGCCTTATTAGTCTTTGATTGGGTTTCACAGAAGCCGATGGACATAGAGTACGAGATAAGGAATGCAATTGAGACGTTTTTCTAGAGGAATGGCTTCTGGCCCCAAGCCTTTCATTTTCCCCAAAGGAAGCTCTCAAACGTCCTTTTTGACCATGAATCGGCCGAAAATTGACTGATTTAGTCCTAGAGACGCCACAAGGGCCCTCCAAATCCAAAGAATGAGTCGGTTTCTTTGGTAATTGGTTCTCCTTCCATGCCAAAATTGATTGTTGAAGCCTTGATGGTATCTAAAAGTTGGTGCAGAGAAAGTACATGCAGTTAGTATCCAATAAGCAATGCAAAAGGATGAGAATAGTAATTATATAACAATTTAATCAAGTCTAAGCTAGTGAAAGTAGATCAATTCAATTAGAACCAAACAATAAACTAAACAAACTGAAACGTCAGTCATTGTAGAATTCATCAACTAGTTGAACATCCAACGCTCACAAAAATTGGAATTTGAGATCAATGCTGATGCTGAATTATATAGTAAAAGGAAAAAAAAAAACTATCCGCAAATCAGAGGCTTGTACCAAGCTTAAGAAAACTGCGAATGGAGAAATATGTTAGTTGCAAAGATAATATACAATAGTGTAATATTACATTGAATTTTAATCATGCAAGGGCAATACATGAAAAAGAAACACAGAAATGTGAAACTTACGACTGAGAGAAGTCTACATGAAGCAAATGATAATGAAGTTGCAGCAAATGAAGAATCCTCAGGTTTGTTTCCTTTCTGTTCCTCCTTTGTTGAGCCCTTATCTTGGTTAACAGACCCAAAACTTGATGGCGCAACATCATCCTCCTCTTCCTCTTCCTCATCCTCTTCTTCCTCACCTTCCTCTTCAGCTAAAGATTTCTCATCTTTGTTGGATGATGCAGCTATTTTCTCTTGGTCCAGCAGAGCATTTCCATCCTTTTCCTCCTCTTCCCCCTCTTCCTTCTCCCTCATTTTCAATTCTTCTTCCATGTCCTCAATTTCCTCTTCCAGACAAATTTCAGCCTCTACCAACTCAAGCTCCTGCTCAAGCAGCTTTATCTTCATCTCACTAATCTTTTTCTTCTCTTCAACCCATTTATCTAGTTTTTCCAGTGTTGACACACATGCATTTTCAATTGCTTTTAGAATGCGCTCCAATAAGCTTTCCTTCTTCACCACCTCCTTTTTTCCATAGAACTCATCAAAACCAAGCGGTAGGAACTTAACTTTACTAGGATCTATCTCTTCCCCCTCTTTTAATGGTGGCTGCCAAAATAAACGAACCCCATGTTCCTCATCCTCAATATAATTTATTAACAGCCCACTTTTTTTGTGTAGGATGAGTGGATTTTCAGTGCATATAAGTTTCGATGGATCCTTAGGATCAGGTTCTGGTTCTTTGTTAAGAACTACGAACTCAGGCTCCTCCTCTGGCCAAATGCAATTAAAAGGTAAAACAAGTGAAATAGTAGAAAATTTGAGGTTTAAATTATAAAAGGGAAAAAGAAAGAAAATAAAAAACAAGGAAACTGATTTAGTTTTCTGGTTGACAGTAGAAATAAATAGGGTCAAAAAAAAGGGAACAAGCAAAAAGAAAAGCAAGTGTTAAAACTATCATATTTGCTCAAAAGAGAAGCTACTGCTCCATGCTTTCCTTCTTATCAGTTTATGAAGTATAGTGTTAAAAGGACAACTGGTTTATCTATGACCGACTTTGCAGTCCTGACAAAAGGATCTCAATTCACTGGAATAAGGGAATGCATCCTCCATGAAGTAGATAGAAGTTCAGTGAAGTGGATGCTTTATAGTCTATCTTCACACTTTTTTTTACATTGACCAGATTAACAATAGTCAAAACAAAAGTAAGAACTAGAATCTTACAATATCAGTCGATGATCGTTCACGGAAATGAAAATATTAAGAACGTACTCAGTAATTTAGCACGTAAAAATTCTTTATCTTCTTTTGATTGACACATATCAGCTTATCACGTATCTCAACGAAATTTGCAAGCTGCATTAAAGTGCTAGAGCAAGGGGCATACAATATTTGCCTTCTCAAGACAAAGCTGCAAAAAGGCCTGCCTTGCCAATTGAATATACTCTGGTATACGTGACACTGAAATCACTACCCACAGTCCATTCAGGAAATTGACTTTGGCCACTTAAAAGCCAAGTTAAATGATTGAAGCAGAGAACATGAAGATCATCATAAAAGATTGAAACAATTTATCTCATCATAGGAAACCAAGAATTCCTTTTCCTATTATAATCCAAATTCCAGCAACCTATTTTGTACTATCTTTATTTCTGTCATACAAGATATGATTTGGTCCAAGGAATAAAAGACACAGTAAAATACTTATAATCTGGTAAAAGGGAGATATAATGGCCTCATTCAAAGTTCTTTTTTGGAATAGGAGAGAGTTGATGATAAGAGCAAAGAGGCAATACCGTTCTCCCACCAATATTCAAGCTCAGCAGGCATTGGTAACCTCAGGGGAGCCTTATAGAAGGAGTTCAACCACATTTCTCTTTCCTGATCCACCTCTTGCACATATCTTTTCCAATAATCAGGGACCTGCCAGACCAGCATTTTTGTCTCTCATACTCCTTAAAGTCATAAAACAATGAAAGTACTTACTTCATAAAACTGGTTAATGAAGCCTGGAGCCATCCACACATCTTCTTCCTCATAGAAATATGGATGTTGAGGATCATTGTATGGACCCCTCTGTTCCCTGACCACTGTAGCAAGGCAATCATGATTATAATAGAAAGATGCCATGGGAGTCTCAAATATGATCACTTATCGGGTAATAATAGCAGAGGTCACATTTTATTGTCGGAATAATCTGTGAACAGACAACACACTCCATTTCACACCCAAGACCTAATTGGCAAATACCCAGTTGGTTAATATTCCATTTTCTTGGTTGAGCCAGGTAAACTAGTTTGATATTGATTTGGTCAGTAGTCTAAACTTCAATTAAAAGTTTGTTGGGACTATGTGGGGTTTGAGGCTTGACCCTCCAACCTCCCACCATACCTTTGTGAATTTACCAATTCAACAAAGCATTATTTTGAATAAATCCTTTCACTTGTAGTACACTCACAATATTTTGTATTCTCTGGCATTTTAGATAAAAGTTCAAGTTGACAACAGTTCAAATTCTGACCCTTGACCCATTGTTTTGTCTAGGTCAATACCTCAAGCCAAATTACAAAACAATACTTACTATATTAAAAGATTACAGTTGTATAATTAAATTTAACTCGTCTTTAATTCAAGTTATGTGACCTGGGTGTGTTCGAACATTTCTAGTTCTGGTTGAGTTTAAATTTGTGATGTGTAAGTTGAGCTATAACTTGGCCCATCAAATAGATACTGCTGCAAGTTTGCTGTATATAGTATATTATGCCCATATAATAGTCAAATCTACAATATCTAACATCATATCTTTTCCGGTTATTAATTTTCAAGCATCAGAATGACAATCATGAAGGTTCAGCTTTCAAATGCCTAAAGCAATGCAGGATTTCTAGCTCAACATTGGTCTTAAAACATCAAGAAAAAAGGAATAGAGCCGTAGAGACATACTTCCATCCGGCTTGTTGACAAACATTCGAGCCTTAGCAGCAGCTACTTCTGCTATTCCTGCATGTGCCTGAAAGATCAAACTGTCAGAGATTTAAAATTTTCAATTCATGATGGAAAGAGAAGTCCACAGAATACCGCTGAAATGTTTTCATCACAATCAGTAGCCTCTTCCACAAACTCCCCAAAGTAGAATCTACCCTGTACCCACATCAGAATTAGTAGCTATACAAAAAGAAATAACAGACTACGGTCACACCATAAGATGGTCCTCATAAGGGCATCTTACTAACAAGTACCTCTAAAATGCATCAAATAACAGTCATAGAGCATAAATTTCTCCTTAATGTTAAAAGATACAAACAAGCAACCGGGCATTTAAACGCTGACATTGCAACTAGATTGCCACAAAAATTGCAGTACAAGATAAATTGCTCAATCGATTATATGGAATAGTTTTAATCATTTCAAGTTCAGATACTGGGTGAAGTAGAATCAAGTAGGCAGAATGGTGGGGAGAGGAACGGATCTTTCGTTAAGTGAGACACAAAAGTAATTCGATCCTGAATGCAATTCTAAGTCTGTCTTATTAATAATTTGAATCTCATTTTCTTGCACATCTTTTAACAAGATGACTCCTTTCAATAACAAAAGAAGCCCTCACATATTGTCTATATGTCATGGACTTACATATAGGGGAACTTCATTCACTTCATAAACACCACAGCCATGCATCCTGCCATGCTTCCATTGGCCAGCATAACGATATCGACCTTTCTCCCTAGCAAGGAAACACCATGACAATTAATTAAAAGTCTGAAACATACCCCCACCTAAAATATCAAAATGTGATAGCATGTCTTTTCTTTTAATAAAGCATGAACTAGCAGAATATTCCTTTAGGCCAGATAATTTATTGAGTTGAAGAACATTGTCATCTATATAAAGATATATGTAGCTTGGTTTTCCTCTCCATGGTCAAGGCTGTCAAGCCAATGACAAATTGAGAAAATGGAGAGTGGTTTGGGATATGATTAGTCCTTCCAAGTGTCAATTTTCTCAATTATGCAGACCATATGCAAGAGATTAACTGTTTCTCCATGGCTCTCAACAGATTGATGTTGTGTTTCTCTGGCTGTATAAACCAGATTCATAAACGGCTGATCATCAGTTAGTGTACAGCCTAGGAAGTACTTGCCAAAGTAAAAAATACACTATGGATCAATTGCTTGTAGTGAGTTCAGCTCAACTCTTCCCTTTCCTTTCGGTTTTTATATTCTAGCCCTGACGTCCAACCACAAAGAAAAGTTAAAAGCACTTTGACCATTCATCAAAATGAAGAACAACATCCAATTGAGTACCAACAAGATTGGATAGCAGGAACCTAATCATGGACCTTATAAACAGATGAATTCAGAATTCAACACAACACATGGTATTTAGATTGAGCTATGCACACTTAAAATGTATAATAATAGAGTTCAGATATAAACTTGAGATGGAGGATGGATGGACATTGAAAAAAGGAAAGGGGAAAAAAAAACTTACGGTTTCCTCCCGAAGTGTTTAATCCACTCATCATTCTCGTAAAAGGGTACTTCATACTGCCCTCCAACCAACTCCATGGTATCTTCAATATCCATCTCTAGCCACTCTCGATCTTCTTTAGACATGAAATCTCTTTTTATTATTTTTCCCTCAGCACGCATCTTTGCTTCAAGCCTGAAAAGTTGCTTGAAATGTAAGGTATGCAGTTATCATACATTAATTAACAGGCACATTTCAATGCTGGTTGTGAATTGTGATATATTCATCAAAAAAAAAAAAGAAGGAAACGAGCAACATACTTGGAACCAGGCACAGGTTCTATATCTGGGATATCAACTTCAACAACCCCATGGCCCTCCATGTTGTTCTGAAGCCATTCACCTTCATATCTAAAGCAAATAACATATAACACTTTCTTTCCCACTAAAGAAATTAAGAGACTGCCTTCGAAAAGAAAGGAAAGGAAACAAAAAAAAACCTGACAAGCCCTTGTTCAGCAACATAAACACCCTTCCCATGAGCCAAGTCATCCCAAACAGTGCCTTCATACCTAACCACATCCATAATGCATAATTAACACAATCAGGGGCAAAATGCGATCATAAGAAACATAAATTCAAACCCCATACGTGCTTCCATCAGGAAAAATGTAGCTAACCCAAGTGAGAAACTCCTCAATACGATCCAACTCCTCAATAACCGCCTTGGGATTCGATATATCATAATGATTATCAGGAATCGCCGGATAAGGCTTCCGGTAAGGCACATAGAAGGGCGCAATGGGCGGTTTCCGTCCGGCCTTAATCTCCTGTCTGACAACCTCCCAGTCTTCGGCGTCGGCCCAAACAGGGTCCCAGCCGGGCTTCTTCATCTCAAGAGGGGCATCCATCCAAAGCTCCTTCAAGTCTTCCTCTTTCCAGTTCTCTCTATCCTTGGGGAAGTCATAGAGGTCCTCGTGAGCAACATAGTTTCGTTCCTCTTCCTCTTGCATCTCCTTCATGCCCTTGCTTTCCAGGATTTGGGTGAAGCGCGCTATGTTCCTCTCGGGAGTGTTGTCCCATTCCGGTGGCTCTTCTCCGGGCCGGACGTAGGGGAGGGCGACGTCGCCTTCGGCGTTGGGAGGGGGAGTGTAGTCGTAGTCGTCGTAGTCATAATCGGAGTCGGAGTCAGAGTCCGAGGAAGAGAAGTCTTGCTCTTGTTCTTCTTCTTGCTGCTCTTCTTCTTGTTGGTTTTGGGTTTGGGATTGGGATTGAGAGTCTTGGTCGTTGGCCATTTGTGTTCTGAGGGGATGAAGAGATAAGGAGTGAGGCGGAGGTTACAAAACGCAAAGTGAACCACTGGTGCTTGCTTCGGTAGCTCAGTGAGAAATGGGACAGAATAGAGGAGATGAGGTTTAGTGAGGTTTTTGTTTGCTTTTGCTTTTGGACTTTGTCTTGAAAGAAATCAAAGGGAAAAAATAAAAGTGAAAATACATTTATATTAATAACTTAAGTTTAAGTACATCATTTGCTTAATCATATGTCCTTTCAAAAATATATCATAAAATTAGAAAGATACAGAGTAAACTTTTACATAATATTGACATGCACCATTTAAAAAATAGTGAGCAGATGTTACGTAGTATAACAAGTACGAACAGAACTTTACAACTTTTTTAAATATTTTTTTCTTATTACATATATATATTTTTTAATAACTTTTTTTTAAACTAGTATCAACTCACGACAATTTTAGGCACTATATCAAATATCTTATTTGATTTTGTTTTATTTTTTTTACTTATTTACTGATTTAATTTTATTTACTTATTTTTTTAGCATATCAATTTTCATTACACATGCGTGGGGGACCCTTAGGCTGAGAGGGCTAGGATGAGTCAGTCTGGCTTGGCCCAGCCCGCCCATTTACTTTTATAGGAAAAGAATTTAAAATGATGTCGTTTCGGAAAAATAGGCGAGTCACGAGCTGGCTCGACCATGATCGGCCCATGGCCCGCTCGTGGCTTCGGTCGACCCGGGCCAAAAATGGACATAATCGGGTCGGGCTATAATTGTCATCCGTAGTTTTCATATTTACTCTTATAATCTGCATCAATTTTTTTTATTGTCACATCTATTTGTGGGTCTACCGAAAACAGTCTCTTTAGTTTGTACGAATAAGGCTGCGTACTATCAGATCTCCCCAAATTCCGCTTTATTGCGAAATTTCGAACTGAATGATGATGATAATGAACTAAATGATTTTTTTATTTTAAAAATTATGATAAATTATAAATTATTTTAAAAGAAATCAAACAACCCCAATTACATTTAAATATTTATCTTACAAGTTTTAATAAAAAATAAAAATATTATATAATCAATATTTGATTTTTAAAAAATATTTTTTATAACTAGAGTTATAATTATTTTTTAAAGTACATCTAAATTAAAATTTTAAAAATATATATGTGTTTGAAGTTAAAATTCACAAAAAATGTATAATAAATTATGAATTATATATTTTTAATAAAATATCTAACAAGTCATTAAAAACCATAATTTAATAGTGAATTTATTTGTTTTATTATTTTTGCATTAACTCAATTAAAGAATAATTTTAATAAACAAAACTCAAGTCATTAATTTGAATTTTTTAGATACATAAATCTTTTAAAAAATCTATTAGTCTATTGATTATATATTTTAGATAAATTATTTAGTGAATCGTATATTTAAAATTAGTCAAATAAATTAGTTGTAGTCGACTAACTGTAAACTCACGAGATTTACTTGAATAGCTAGGGTTTAGATCCTCTATTTCAATTACAATGTTCTAACCTTAATTTTACTCCAAAATGTCTCAATTATACTATTCTAATTATGTTTTCTCAATTATACAGAATATTTGAAACAAAAAATTTGGTGCCAAATAACTATAACCCTTTAATTGTAAAGACTTCTAAGACTTGAAGTCCGGGATGTAATGGGTCAAGCTTGGGCTTGTCAATAGCTTCTATTTTGGTCAAAGTTTCTTATAATTGTTAGACTGAGGAATGATCAATTTAGACTTAATCCATTAACTTTAAGTTGTGTCACATTGGGCCCAAATCATATTTGAAAGCTTCTAAATTTGGTACTAATTACCTTTGATTTAATCTTTTTTTTTCTCACAAAACCAAACAAATTCGAATAACAATTTAGTTTACCAGATTTGGGCTTGAGTTGGGCCTCTTATTTCAACATTATTTGAACCGATTTTGAAAGATTAGAATCGCCCAACTCGACTCGACTCGACTTTATTTAATTTATTGTTATATCTAATTTTTAGTTTTATCAAATTAAGTCTCGATGGTAGTTTAGTTTAATTGTGATTATATATTTTTAATTTATAATTTTTTTTAAAGAATATATTTAATAAAAGTCATTTTCAGTTTTGAAAATTTTTGACATGTAGACCCTCTTTGTTAAATAATGCAACATAGAATTTATTTCCTTTTTAATTCCAGCAAAATTAGCATTTTAATTTGGACAGATGCAATAATAATAATAATAATAATAATAATTATTATTATTATTATTATATATTCATAGTTTTTAATTTCATAAACACAGATTTTATGACATATTACTGAATTTAGATTTCTTATATTTTTCTTGTTAAAAAGGAATGTAAAACAAAGACCAGAAACAAATGATCTTAATTATTTAACTCCAAAAAAGAAAAATACATCACTCGCGCTCTCGTGTTGACTGTTTTAGCCGTTGAAAAGGTTGGAGTTGACGTGTTCTTTTGTCTTGTAAATTGTAAGAAGGGCAAAACAACCTGTGTAATAATAATAGCTTTCTTTTCGTTTCCAAATCCGTACTTAAAGAGTCACACTCACTTCTCCCAGTAAACTATCTTCACATCCACTCGCATTTAGCTTTATATAGAGATAGCTTCTCGGATCTCACTCTCCTCCTACACTTTTCCACTTCTCCGTCGGTCATTGTTCTTCCTTTGTAAGAATCACGAGAGGAGCGATATGGGTTCTGTCTCTCTAAACATTGGAGATGGAACAGCAAGATTCAAGAAGGGAACTTTTTGGTCCTCTGCAGTGAATCTTATGATGATCTTTTCTGTTGTCACAACTAATCTTTTTGCTCTCTACGCCTTCACATCCTCTCCCAAGCACCAACCAGATCACGCCACCCACAACAAGAACCTGTCTTTAGTCTCAGAGCAGGTGTCTTTGATCCTAAGGGAGATTAGTTCTTCTCAAAGGAAGCTTGCTAAGATGGAGAAAGAGCTTTTGGGATATGAGACTATTGATATTTCAAGACCCAATATTGCAAATGAGCTCAAATTGTTTTTGCAACACCACCAGCTGCCTCTCGGCAAGGATTCGAGAACTGGGATCACTGAAATGGTGGCAGCCGTGGGCCACTCTTGTGAGAAATCTACCGATCTGTTGTCTCAGTACATGACTTACAAGGTCTCAGGGCCGTGCCCTGATGATTGGAGTCTTGCCCAGAAGCTGATTTTGCGTGGATGCGAGCCTCTGCCAAGAAGGAGATGTTTTGCCAAGTCTGCTCCTAAGGTGGGTCTCTACCCTTTTCCTACATCGCTTTGGAAACCTGTTAGTGATAAGATTGCTACTTGGAGTGGACTTGGTTGCAAGAATTTTGAATGCTTGAATAAAAAGAAATTGAGTAGAGAATGTGCTGGTTGCTTTGATTTCGTTAATGGATATGAGAACAAAAGGTATGTTACAGCTAGGGGCAAGAATGATTTTCTTGTGGATGATGTTTTGGCTTTGGCAAGTGGAGGAATCAGAATAGGATTTGACATTGGTGGTGGCTCTGGTACTTTTGCTGCTAGAATGGCTGAAAGGAATGTGACTGTGATCACTAACACTCTGAATATTGATGCTCCATTTAGTGACTTTATTGCAGCAAGAGGGCTTTTCCCCTTGTATTTGAGTTTAGATCATAGGTTCCCTTTCTATAACAATGTGTTTGACTTGATTCATGTGTCGAGCGGGTTGGATGATGGGTCTAAACCTGAGAAATTGGAATTCTTAATGTTTGATATAGATCGCATTTTAAGAGCTGGAGGTTTGTTTTGGTTAGATAACTTTTATTGTGCCCACGAGGAGAAGAAGGCTACTTTGACTCGATTGATAGAGCGGTTTGGATATAAAAAGCTCAAATGGGTTGTGGGAGAGAAAGTAGATGCGAATGGACCGGGCAAATCGGAAGTGTATTTGTCAGCGGTGCTGCAAAAACCAGCCAGAGTCTAATAGTTAATAGTTTCAGACGGCAGCTAAAGGTAAGGGTACTGCTAACAATTCAAGGCTTGGTTAGACAGTATCATTCCTATGTCATAACATCTTTACAAAAATTTGTACAAAACATGCAATAATCAGTTGTTTTCTGTCTCTCAATCTCAAATCCAGCGGAAGAAGTGATATCATTTTATTTACTAAATCTGCTGTCATGATACAAATTTCTGCCAACAGTTAAGGTAGCCATGGTCGTCTTAACTTTCTTTGACTAACCAAAAGTAGCAATCAAGCTGTAATTTTTTTGGAGTTTGGGATTTCTGTTCCAAGCTTGATGTTTTGAGGCCTTAAAGTTACCAAAAGACTGTGATAAGCAATCAATCAAAGTTTGTTGATTAATTTTTCTTACTACGAATGTTGGTTTGATGTGCATTCATACGGAGCAGTCTTTTTTCTTCTCTTCATTCAGATCAATCTCTCTGCTTTTTAATGTTTGAGAATGCGTTGTTTCTGATAATTATGGTTATCCTGCATTTGTTGGACTTGCATATGTTTCTCACTTTCCTTCCCATCTGATTCAAAGTTTGATAAGCCAAAGCTTCAAGGAGAAAGACCCTTTGTGTATCCAAATTTTTCAACTTTTGAAGTAGTAACTAGAAAATTAAGCATCTGAATCGTGGTAGCTCTATGTATAAACCACATTTCTTGTGCTTTTTCTTCAATCTGTGCTTCGTTGGTGTTCATTATTATACCTTGTTACCCGTTTACAAGCAAATCGCGTACATAAGAAGCTATTCTGTTGTTCTTCCTGTAACAAAAGACTCTTTCAAGTTGCCACTTCTTGAAGAAACTTTACCATGGCAAATCAATAATACCCTCCAAGCTTGTACTTGATCTGGGTGGCCCTTTTCTCTGGGTTGATTGTACCTCTAGTCCCGTCTCTTTATCCATTCGCCGAGCCCCCAGTTGATTGATCCAACCTCTAGTTCTTCGCACAAATGGGTCATGATCTTGGGGTCAAAAGCTGCTTCTCTGCTAGACTGTTACAAATCATCACACCTGTGATGTACCTGCACCAGCGCAGCCTCAGTAATTGGCAACAAAAGCAGATGTGTTAGCCATTCATTCTTCAAAGTCGGATCTAGCGGCCTACGTTTCTACTCGACGGCTCGGAAAGTGGCGCTCGAGCTATGCTGGGCCTGCAACATGCTTATCGGAATCAAGTGGTCTGCTATTATTTGGCAAAGATTCTGGTGACTCCGTTGGCACGGAAATCACAAGGTCATTGATGTACACAGCTCTTGTGGCTGGATCACGTGAATGGCAAGCAACTGGATCTAATGTTCGGCGACAATAAGCTCCATTCTGCTAGACACAACAATGGAGAGCTCAATCTATTGAACATTTGTTAAGGTCTACTTCGAGGCTACAAATTGGTGGCTAAATTCTCGGTTTGTTACGGTTTTATATTTTAAATCGTGATGTATGCTAAAAATAAGTGGTAATGTTGAGCGTAGGACACCACGCTAATGTTGATGGCGGGGTGGGAGGATGTGTACCCACCCCGTCATTGTGGACGGCGGGGTGGGAGGACGTGTACCCACCCCGCCATTGTAGATGGCAGGATGGTGCCAAGGTGTCCACCCCGTTATTTACAATGGCGGGGTGGACCTTAAAATGATTTTTTTAAAACTATTTTTTTGATTTTTTAACTATTATTAAGGTTTTGTTTTTTTAGGGTTTAATTTTA
>JANZXP010000195.1:3635324-3647527 GCA_027576715.1 Erythroxylum flavicans | reverse complement strand
TTCAACATTTTCATGCATTCTAACTCATATTTAAGAGATTATGGAGTGTTGGTTCAATTTTGAGGCTTTCGGGACTTTCGATTAATAAATCGGGTTACTCTATATTGTCACCATTGCCTGAAACAACTATTTTAGGGTTTGGATTTTTTTTAGGGCTTCACTAGATCATACTACGAAAAGTTCTGGGGTTTACAATCCTCAACAAAAAATTTGGGGAAAAAATGAAGAAAAGGTATATGGGTGTTCTTGATGAATAATATCTTAAAATTTATAAAGTAAGTTAATGGAGTTTTGATTTTTTTAATACATGATTTTGGTGTAGTTGCATGCATTGATGAATAAAATGCATGAAGTTGAATGTTTATGCAATATTATGAAGATAAAGAAGAGGAATTAAAGGGAGGAGAGAGAGAGAGAGAGAGAGAGAGAAGGAATAAGGAATTGTTGGTGAAACTGAATTTGATGGAAGCTTAATTTGAAGAATTGGACATCAATTTGGTATGTGTTCGTGTAATTATATTTTTCCCTAAAAATTGTGTATTATGTAATTTAGAGTTCTTGAGATAAAATTGAAGGTTTATGAAATTTTTGTTAAAAATATTTAATTGGATGCTAAATGAAGTATTTTATGTGATTAATTGGAAAATTGGACTTATAATTTGTATTTTCCCTAATTGGCATACATTATGTTTGAATTGAGAAACTTGATATACATGTTATTTTTGACTAATTGGTGAGATGAGAATGTCTTGAATGTTGTATGAATTAAATTAAAACCAATAACGAAAGAAAAAAAATTACATTAAAGAATGACATTTATTTTGACCGAATATGAAATAGCTTGAATTTATTATTATGAGCTTTTATTATAAAATTTCAATGGAATTTATTTAGATTTGCCCTAGTAAAATAGATAGGAATTGGAGGAATGTGATAAAGTTGGCATGCCAATTAAGGAGTTAGTAGTACTGCATCATGATATATGTTACCGGACTATATGACTCTGAGAGCTCGGTTCTGGTGTAAGATATTTGATTTGGGTTATGAACTGCATAGTTCTGAGAGCTCAGTCTTAATATGTAAATATAAAAAAAAGACTGTATGGTTCTGAGAATCCGATCTCATATTTTAAAACCCCACTTACTCGACTCGGCAATACAATTCTGTTGGATTTTACTTTAGGACAATTACAATATATATATTTGATTTGGGTTATAAACTGCATAGCTCTGAGAGCTCAGTCTTGATATGTAAATATCAAAAAAAGACTGTATGGTTTTGAGAACCCGATCTCGTATTTTAAAATCCCACTTATCCGGCTCGGTAATACAATTCTGTTGGATTTTACTTTAGGACAATTAAACTATATATAGATATATAAATTAAGTAACTTCAAATTAAAATATTAATTGATTTAAAATTAAATTGTACAATTTATTCATCATTGTTTAATTAGTTATGAATTATTAAAGTAGATACATGCTTGTATTTCATAACTTTATTTTTAAATGCCTAGTTATGCTTAGAAATAAATGAAGATATTTATATTTGAAAATTATTATATATTATGTATGTTATAGTTGAATGCATTAAATTGAATGAGAAATGGAATTGCTTGAACACCATTAAGTCTATAGTTTAGCGTGTGGATTTTCTTTCCGTGAGTAAGTTTTGAAGAGAATTAGAAGAAAGGTATGGTAGATCTACTACAAGATAAGAGTCACATAGAGGATCTCGAAAGACTTGGAGGTGGATGTACTACAAAATGTTTTTTTTATAATTATAACATGTACACGTAAAGAAGTCAAGGATTTTACAGGATTTTATTATGAATTATATATGAATACATGAAAATTATGTATGAAATCTGGTTTAGATGTGTTGGAATGTATTGGAGGATGGGTAAATTATTTTTTCAAATAGTTTGACATGGAGATGGAGAGTTGAGTAGCTTGCATGAGAAGTGTATTGAAGTTTCTTGCAAGAGGTTTTAAGTAAATATAGAGGAAACTCTTACTAAATTTTCATAAAGTGAATAATAAAGTTTTAAATAGAAAATGTTATAGTTCGAAGTATTAGGTAGTTAAGAATATAGTAACACTCGGTATGTCGATTCCATTATCAGGTATAGGACGTTACAATAAACATCTAATTTTATTAAACATCTTTAAACAAATCGATGATGTTATTCACTAGTCAAATCAACTATATTAATCTGCTATTAGTTAACCATTGATAGAATCAGCTAATAGCTAATGCAATCCATTGATTGGCAAACAGGCCCAAAGTATTATTTAATACAAAAATTAAAAATAATATGCATTTATTAATATGCATATTAACAAATAATAAAAATTCGAATTGCAATTGTAATAAGGATTTGATGTAAGAAAGAGGAACAAAATGCTCTAAACACTTGCAATTAAAGATGACAACTGAGCTCAATCTAACTTGAGGTCAACAAGTTTGTTCGTGTTGATCGAGCCTCAGGTCAGGCTCAGCTCGAACTCAGCCCAGCCTAAGGCTCGATGACTATTGCAAAAGATGATATCATTTTCTCTTTTTAATTAAAAATGAAAAAATTGATTGAAATGGACCAAGTCAGGGTTGGGCTCGAGTTGGACTATCTTATACCTTGATCAGACCTAGGCTGAGCAGGCTCCGGCCTAACCCTACTCGCAGCAGATGTTCAAATATGCCCCCATTTTATCAACTTCGAGACTTTTATGTTGGACACTTTTTACTTTTTCAATAAAGTTGGACAACATTTAATTGTATTTTTCGATTTTTCAATAACCCATAAGTTAAGTTACGTAATTTGATCCAGATAAAGATAATAAAGTAGTCTAATAAATGATCTAAGGCAATGGGACAAAGTCAAGGAGAAAAATAGATCCCGATCAGTGTGAATCGGACCCATATCTGGCCTGTGATGGGGAAGCCTGATATGGAAGCTATATATAAAGGTTAAGGTCTTCTGCAATTGCTCACGTCATTTGTAAGCATAAGGATTCTCTGACTCGTTAAGAGAGTTTACATTTTGGAAAATTTGAAGAAAGGCTTTACCGTGTCCTAGTGCCTAATTCCCGTGAAGGCGGCAGTGGATTTGCGCTCGTTTCGACTTCGAAAAGCTAGTTTAAAATTATGGAATGGAAATCAAGTATTTTTTGCATTTTAAATTTATAGCCCTTTCACGTTCAATCTGGAATACGTAACTAAGGTCCCATTATGTATTACACGTGGTATTAGAGCGGTGACGTGATCGTGTGGTTAAAAACAAAGATATTTTGAATTTTTTCTCCATAAATTTTTTGAAGAGTTAACTTCCATTTTTCAGTTTTTTTCTTGCTTATTATTGCATGAAATTGGTATAAATGTATTTAGTCTTGAGAAATGGGGTGTTACAAGCCTAGGAGTGCAAAAATTAGATCCAAAACTCTGCGAAAATTGCCATTTTCCTATGATGTGCGTCTCACTGTCAAACGCTTGTACATGACTGGTGAACAGTAGCAGGGGACGGGAGACGCATCTGGCACATGTAACACGTGGCCAAATGTTGGTGATAGGGATGTCTGTTCGTCACAGCGCGTGCCTGACACATGCCCTTCACGAGCACGCGCATGCTGACGTCAGCCACTGTATAGAAAATAAAAAACCAAAAATTTTCAAATTTCCCGTAAGGGTGCCTCAGAGTATTTTGGGTCAATTTCTGAATCCGAGAAATTCTTAAAATGAATTTTTCCATTTTTCTAGATTTGTTACATTAGTAATAAATTAAAGTTTAACTCCAGAAAAAAGAATTAAGGCACTTTAAAGCCTATTTTGAGTAAATTTTCATGTTTCGAACATCACATGAGGGAGATACTTTCAGTTTTCGTGTCTCGGGTCTCATGTTCAGTGTTCAGTGTTTGAGATCGCATGATAGCCACTCAAAACAGGAATTAAGACATTTTATATCTATTTTTGAGTGAATTTTTGTGCAACAAACTTGCCATAAGAGAAATACATGAGGTTCTTGTGTCTCGGGTGGTTGTTTCAATGTTCGATGACGCATAATAGGCACTCTAATGAGATTGTCACTATGAAAGTCTAAAAGAAAATTTTCAGAGAATGCTTTCAGTATAAGTATGTGACAATGAGATTATGCATTTAAGTTTTGTATTTATTTATGTTACATTATCACATACCACATGCCTATAAAGAATGTGAGGATAACATAAAGATGTATTCGCCCACAGGTGATAGTGTTATGAGAGTTAATGTTTATACTCTGATCGCTTTTATGTGGAGATCTAATTGCATATAATATGTATTCAGCCCACAGATGTTTCATAATATGTGTGACCAGATTCTCAGTACAGATACTATTTAATGGCTTTAAGTATCACTGTTATCCTACATTTATGTTAATCTTTGCATTGTTATTTTGTAATAAGCTTTTATGCCAATAATATCAGTGTCACCATTGAAACCTTGACTGATTTCAATACGAAAAAGTGGATAAAGGACGTATTGAATGATATGGAGATGACTGAAATCGATATAGCCATACGTACAGATAGGCCATCTCCACCTACATCCAGGAGCTTAATAGCTCGTAAAGCAACTTATGCAGCTTGGGATCAATCTAACAGATCATGTTTGATGACCATTAAAAGATTCATACATGACCATCTGCTTAGTAGACTTCTGGACACAAACATAGCGAAGGAATTTCTTAATAATGTCTTCCAAAGGTATAAGGTCTCACCTAATGTTGAGATAAGTGCCTTGATGAAAGAATTATTCTCCATGAGGTATAAGAGAGAAGGGGGAGTGATGGAGCACATATCAAGAATGATCTATCTTCACAGTAGACTAAAGATGCTCAATATTCCTCTTCCTAATATCTTTATAGTTCACCATACTCTAAACACACTCCCTCCAGAGTTTAGTAATCTGGTGACGACATATTATTTGCTGGATGAGGAATGGGACTTCAATGCTTTGATTACCCATTGTGTTGCTGAGGAGGAAAATCTCAAGCTTGCTACTCCTACAACCCTCGAAGCAACTAAAGGGAAGGTAAAGGTGAAGCCTGCTATGATCAAAGGTAGAAAGTCAAAATCTTCTCCACATGCTGACGTTGGTCAATCCAGTGTTAGTAAAGGTCTTGCTGACATAAAGAAGCCAGCAATATAAGGCTTAAAAGGAATGACTGAGACCATCAGGTAACTCTTTGGCTTATCAATTTATGAATCTAATTTTGCGATAGTCATATTAAGTTCTTGATGACTAGATAGTGGAGCATCTGATCATGGTGCTTCCATAATACAAGGGTTCATATCTACGATAGAGTCAAATAAAGGAAAAGAGAAACTGATGGTTGACAACAATGAAGAAGTAGATGTAATATCTATAAGGGATGTATGTACTGAATCTTACTGCAAGGTTCATTTTGGTTTTACGCGACACATTTTATATTTGATCTATACATCAATTTTGAATAAAGAAAGTTAACATTTTTTATTTAATTCTTCTGTTATACAGTTGTTGTTTAATGCAAAATATAATACTACAACTTTATTGTCATATGGTTTATACAGAATGTGTCGTACCCCAAATTAGATATATGCTTCTTCGTATCTTACCAAACAAGTCAAGAAAGATAACCCTGATAAAGGATGAGTTATACATGTTGTGGCATAAAGTTTAAGCCAAATTTCTAGAGCTAGGGTTGAGAGGTCGACTAAGGAAAGCATTCTCTCAATTCTAGATTATGATGATCTGGAAACGTGTGTTGACTGTTGCAGGGGTAAATTGACTAAAATAAGAAAAAAGGTCAACTCGTGTTTCTAGCTTGTTGGGTCTGATACATATGCATATCAGAAGACTTTATACAGTTACATTATGCAATTTTAAATGTATTCTGACATTTATTGATAATTATTCCCATTCTAGTTTATATGTACTTGCTTAAAAACTGAAGGTTGAGAACCGATTGAGAAAATTCATTAAGATAGTCAGATCTAACCGTGGAAGAGAATGTAATAGAAAACATGGTATTTTAGCACTTGAAAAGGTCCGTTTGTAGATATATGGAATTAGTTAGAATAGTGACTCAGTTCATTATGTCGGGTAGTCCTGAGCAAAATGGTGTGTTGTCGAAAGGCGTAACTACACCCTAAAGGACACGAAGAAGTCAATACATAATAGGACTATTCTACCTAATTATCTAGAAGTGTGGAAACCCAGCCTTGCACACATTCGTGTATAGGGTTGCCCTGCTGAGGTAGTATAATCCTTATAAAGACAAATTGCATGCTCGTTTCGCTCATTATTATTTAGTAGAATATCTCGACCACTTTAAATGCTACAGGTTCTACTTTAGAGAAGAAGAGAACGGAATAATAGAATCATAAACAAGTAAGTTTCTCAAATACGATATCTACGATGATGGCGGGCCCTTTGACCCTTTAGATGATAGTAGGAAGAATACTACAATTATTATGTACCCGTTACTCATATAGTCAGATCCGATGAATATAGGTCTTAGTACCGTGCCTGTACAGGAACAGGAACCCATAACTGTACACATAGAGGTTCCTGGGGGTACAAAAACTAATGCAGTGGCATAGATTCACTAAAGTGAGATGGCCTGCTATCCCATTTGATTTCATAGTCCATTTGGTGAATAGGACTATGATATTAGATATTTTGCGAATCCAGTTACTCATATAGAAGCCATTTTTGGACCCAACGCAAATTTTTAGTGGGATGTAATGAAGGACAAGATGCAATCCATGAAGCATAATAAAGTCTGGGAGCAGTTAATTTGTAATAGAATTGCAAACCCGTCAATTAAAAATGTGTTTCAAGACCTCAAGGATTTTGGGATAAATAGACACATGTGACGTCCTCGACCATATGGGGTTTGCTTCACAGGTGGTTGGCTCAGAAACTTGATTTTTGAGTTGTTTGTAGTTTATTCAGTAGCTAGACCCATTTGGTTATACTGTGATAATCTTACTGTTCTGTTGTTTAGTAACAATAAAAAATATTCCCAGGGTCTTAGCATTTGAAGGTCAAATATTTGACCTTAAAGAAGTTGATACGAAAAGGTGACATTAAATTTTGGCACATTTAAGGATTGGGGAAATGTAAGTTGATCCTTTAACTGAAGGACTTCACACACTTGTGTTTAAAAGACAAGTATACAGTGTGGGTATTTTGAAGTCCTTAGACACTGTTAGCTAGGGGATCGTTATGTTTGCTCCATGTATATTTGTACGTTTATACATTTATACATTTGATGTATTATGACAGTATGGTGGTTCATCAATAAAGATGATCATCATTTATCCTCAATAATACGTGTTATCATACATTGTCATAGTACTATGAAAGTTTTAAGATCTATGTCAATCTTAAGCATTTTAAAGGTCATTGGGCATATATATAGATTGACCTTGGGCCTATGTCATTGGAACACAAACAGTTTAGTACGAATATCCATAAATTTTGACATGACATAGGGGGTATAAGGATTTAATCCCATAAAGGTTCTGTAATGCAGTTTGGCATTTAGTTAGAGAAGATAAAGGTTTTCTCTGATACAGTTTAGCATTTGGTGAGAAGAAATAAGTTTTCTCTAATGCTGTTTAGCATTCGGTGAGAGAAAACAGGATTTCTCTAACGCAATTTAGCAAATGCAATTTAGCATATAGTTTGGAGAAATCGAGTCCTACAAACGAAGATGATATAGTTTAAATCATACGTGTATGATCTTAGTTTATCACAATCCATTTTCTCATTCATGTTAGTGAGGTATTAGATATGCATGATTGTATTGGAATGATGGAATGATGGACTCTCGTTATCTTTGGATCAAATGTTTTGTTTTTAAACCCAGTCGACTAATACAATAGCGTGATTAAATCGAGTTTTTAAACTGCTTTAAACTTGAATCAATATTGCAATTAAGTATTGTCCAAGGGGGAAAATGTTGAACATTTTTTACTTTTCCCATAAAGTTGGACAACATTGAATTGCATTTTTCGGTTTTTCAATAACTTATCAATTAAGTTACGTAATTTAATCTGCATAAAGATAATAAAGTAGTCCAATAAAAGATCTAAGTCAATGGGTCGAAGTCCAAGAGGAAAATAAATCCTGACTAATGTAGACCAGACCTATATTGGGCCTGTGATGGGGAAGTCTGATATAAAAGTTATATATAAAAGTTAAGATCTTCTGCAGTTGCTCATGCCATTCATAAGCATAATGATTTTTTGATCCGTTAAGAAAACTTATATTTTGATTAAACTCTAGAAACACGTCCCGGTGAGCAGTTCCTGTAAAGACGACGGTAGATTCGCACTCTTTTCAGCTTTGGAAAATTTGTTTGAAGTTATGAAACTGAAATTAGATATTTTTTGCATTTTTTGTTTATTACCCTTTCACGTTCGATCCGAAACACATAACTAAGGTCTTATTTCGTATTACATTTTAAACAGAGAAATATGAATTTTCATTAGAAATAAGCAGTAAGCATATTGGAACGCCTTTATGGAGAGCTCACGGTGTCACCTATCTCGCACAGCACACCTAAAATATCTTTGGCAAATTCATTTCTCAACTAAAAGGGAACCTCTATTTATTTATTTTTAATCTGTAACATTTATTGGACTGACTTTTATTTAAACTACTCAATAAAAATTAATATATATATATATATATCTTCTAAGTCCTCCCATTGGATACTTGCATTTATAAAGTGCAAACCGGGACCACATTTAACGAATAATAGCAATGAAAATAGATAAATTTTATCTTAATTTGATATGAATGACATAAATTCGAGCAATATTTTAATTTATAAATTTAAATTTGTGTTACTGATTTAAAATTTTATAATTTATAAATAAAAAGAAAATAAAAATTCATGTTTAGATAAATTTTTGATCGAATTGGGATAAGATACTTCAAATCTCAAATTTGATGTACTTGAGAAGCAGCTCGGAACCAACTCTACAACGCGTATTGTTTGACTCGACTACCGACATCTGCCACTTGACATCTTCAAGTCTCTTGCCAACCTCATCAACTTGTGTGCAGTACACTGACGAAGGTCACATATGGCTGCTTAGTCCAATCCACAATGCCCTTTATAAATATTCTTACGCATTCTCCATTTTCTCATCACAAACGCACATTTCCTTCTTCCCTTGGTAGAGATACTACATTTTTCCTTCAATCAATGGCTTCTACACCTAAACTAATCTTTCTCTCCCTCCTTGTTTGCGTCAGTCTATGCAACGCAGCTGCGTCGTCAAGGCCAAAAGCACTGATCCTCTCAGTTTCTAAAGACTCTGCCACTCTCCAATACGTGACCAAACTCAGTGTAGGAACACCACTTGTAGAGAAAAGCCTTGTAGTTGATGTTGGGGGGCAGCATTTTTGGATGAAATGCAACGAGGGTTACGATTCTTCCACCTTCAGACCGAGCCCTTGTGGCTCAGCCGCATGCAAAGTGGCCAACACTCGCGGTTGTATCACTAGATGCAACCAAAACCTCGATATCTCGCCAAGGTGCCACAACAACACTTGTTACGTTGTGTCTGTGGAAACAGTCTACGGGAAGACTGAAGTGGGAGAGATTTCCAGGGACACAATTGCTCTCCGATCCACCGACGGAAAAAAGGCAGGACCCCAAGTCACGATTCCTAATTTCATATTTGCTTGTGCAAATGCATGGGACATAAGCAATCTCGCTAGTGGCACAAAGGGTATGCTTGGACTTGGAAGATTTGCTATTGGCATGCCAATGCAGCTTTCTTCATCTTTCGGTGGTAGCTTTAGACGTAAATTCGCCATTTGCCTGCCCACATCTTCCGAATCCGACGGTGTCATCTTCTTTGGAGACACTCCCTACTTGTTTTACACAAATTACAATACATCCGAATTCATCGACTTATCACCTCGATTTACACACACAAGACTCTATCCCAATACCATTTTAGGCTCAGATATTCAGATCAAAGGACCACCATCGTCTGACCACTTCGTCAAGGTCACTTCAATCCTTGTGAACCAAAAACCCATTACCATAGACACCAAATTGCTCGAATTCCACAGAAATGGTAAAGGAGGAACTAAAATATCCACCGTCGTCCCTTATACCACACTCGAGAGATCAATCTTCCGGGCTCTTGTGAAGGCGTTTGATGAGGGTATTGCTGTCCACAACGCTACCAAGGTCGCACCTGTAGCCCCTTTCACTGAATGCTATGCGACAAGTCAAGTTCCCATGATGTCGGGTCTTGGGCTGGTTGTTCCCGACATTACATTCGTGTTCGAGAACAAGAATGTGCAGTGGAAATTGTATGGGGCTAATTCGGTTGTGGAGATAAAACATGGTTTGTCATGCTTGGCATTCCTCGACGGCGCTGAAGCTCCAATACCGACTACTCCTATAGTTATAGGGGCATATCAATTGCAGGATCATCTACTTGAGTTTGATTTGGCTTCTTCTAGGATGTCCTTCACTCACACACTTCAGTTGCCTGATAGCCAGTGCTCCAGCATCAAGCTCTGATACTTTTCTTTTCTCTTCTTTTCTGGCTAGTGTGAAGTTTGTGTGATTAAGTTGGCAAAACTCGTTTTTCTCTTCTACTACTTCTTGTATTGTATTAAAAGCATTGGTTCTTATCCGTCCATGATTATCATTAAATAACTGGAACGCTCTCTTTCTCGATCCATCAAGTAGTAAATGGTTTCAGCTTTAAAAGAAATAAAGAAGAAAGCTTCCGGCCGATGTTTCCCATAAAGTTGCTGGACCATGACCGGTTATTATTGAATGGATAGATCATGGAACATGACAGGAAATGGAACAGGTGATCTGTTCGATCATAACAATTATATTTGTAAAGCACTAAGGCTTATTTTGGGAGTCGATAAACTGCTGAAATGCTAATTAATTATGTGTTTGAGATTGTTATTTTAGTAATTGCTAAGATTAAGTCATTGTGTGCTTTAAAAATCAATTTCAACATTAAATAGGTAAGATCAAAGGTTTAAAATTTAAATATTTAATTGGTATTAAATCATAAATATATAGTAAAAATTGTCAATATATTTTAAATTTTTGTTAAAATGATTTTGTTGTAATTAATTAAGTTAAGTCAAAGACTAAAGTTTGATTTTTAATTTGAAACTTTACAAACAATCTTTTAAATTACAACTCACTCAATTTTAATTAAAAGTCAAGATTTTCTAATTTTGTACTATCATTATTTTGTGTTACACGTCAATTCATCGGAACAATCTCTTTATTTAGTAAGGATAAAGCTGCATACTATTTAATCATTCTAGATTTCACATTTTAGGAGGACTTTCACTTATTATTATTGTTGTTTTTTATCATTTTTTAATGCTCAAATTTATATGATTTATAAAAGTGTGACAAAATTGTCACATCTTAGATAGGGTACAAATTGTTGTATTGTTAGAAATATATAACCAATAATTAAAAAATTTAACCAATTCAACTCGTTCAACTATAAAAATCTTAAATTATCCTATTTTTAATTAAAATTTTAACTTTCTGATTCAATTTATTTTAATAACTCTTGTTATTAATAATCGATCAATTTTTATAAATTAATAAATTCATATAAACTAAAATTAATTAATTAATTTCATTTAGCAATCTTTTTTAATTAGACTTTAAATTCCTTGATATATAAATACAATTTTTTTCAACATATTTCAATATTTTTAATTTTATTTAATTTTTAGCCGGTCTTATGACGGTCTAATTTCATTTTAAATCTTAAACTTTTTTTCTAACTTTCGGTCTGGTTTTTAAAACATTACATATAACAATAAATTATTCTATATGACAAAATTTTGATTAGGTTGAAAAACATGAGTTAGGTTACATTTTTGCTATATAAATTAAATGCAAGTAGTATATGATAAATATAAGTGAAAACATTTTAAATAATAAACAAATAAAAATATATATCTAGAGATTACATTGTATATTACCTTTTGGTTCAGCCGGATTCTGACGAGGCTGCATGTTGCCGTTTGGATCCATGGAGACAACTGTTGGACACGAGAATTCTGGCTTAAGGATTCCTACAAAACAAAGAAGGCACGTCGGGGGTTGTTTCCCGATAGGCCTCTCCGACGCTCAAGTTAGTTTTTTGGTGAAGAAG
>JANZXP010000195.1:3623499-3634814 GCA_027576715.1 Erythroxylum flavicans | reverse complement strand
TGATCTTTGAAGATTAGACCGATTGGCCTGTGGGTCATTATGACTGGGCTCGGGCCCAGCACGACCGACCCGACCACCTTTTAAAGAAAGTATTTTAATATATGTATTTTTTAATGAAGGAACGTGCAGTCGCTATTATTTGGATACACACTGGCTAAACCTCAGGATTGACGCAATAACGTGTAAATTACGCCAATCGGATATTCCACACTAAGTAAGCCCTATATAATAGGCTCGATCTAGAAAATATAGGTAAGGGGATTTTAGCTTAGGACCTTTTAGCCCCATACTCTCCACTCTACCATTATTATATTTAATTAGGTTATTTCATAGCATAATATACCTAAACGAAAAATAACTATATCATGAACATATGTATATTTTTGATAGACGTGTTGAGGTATGTATAGACTGCAAACGTTGGGGTGTTGAGAAAAGATCTTCTTAAGTTGGAGTTATACATCTAAATTAGGTTAACTTGCTAAAATTAGGTCTAAAATATTTTATAGCATAGTTTTTATTTTTAAATTTAAGTTCATCTTAATTATAAATTTTAAATTTAACTACAATCTACAAATTCGTATTTTTAAAATATTTTTATTGGTTATATAAAATATAAATAATTAATTATAATAAATAAATTTATAAATTGTTGTGAAATAGCATTACAATCTCCAACAATAGTACATGCAAAATATTAGTCATACTTCATAACAAAATTATATTAGATAAATAACATTTATTAATACAACATTAATTAATATTAAATTAACATAAAAATTTTTAGATATTTACATAATTTCAAATTTGATCCTTAAAATTTATACTTAATTTTAAATTTAATCTTGATTTACAAATTAATATTTGAAAATTAAACTCTTTAATTTTTCAAACTTAAGCCATTAGACTAAATGCGCTAACTCAATTGGTAAATTCAATTAAGAATCTGATACATGATGCGACACAATTGGTAAATTCAATTAAGAATCTGATACATGATGCGACACATTGCAATATTCCACTTACAAATATATATATAAGATAAATTGATTAGTTTTTAACAACAAAAGTTATTAAAGTAAATTGAATAAAAAAGTTAAAAATTGAACTAAAAAATTAGATAGTTCAAAGTTTTAATGGGTAAATCGATCGAACTAGTTAAATTTTTTAATCATTGATCAGCACAACTCTTTTACACCTTTTAAATTACAATTAATAGCCTCTGTATTAATTAAGAGTGAGGTTGTATATACTCAGAATTGCCCCAAATCTCACTTTTAGCGAGATTTTTAATGAGTTGCTGTAAATTACAATAAACAACCAAATCCTTCATCGGTTTAGAGAAACACCCCTGTAATCAAACACAGACCTGACATTTTTTAAGAAACAAAATTGAATTCCCAACAACAGGTCACCGTTCAACTTCATTTATCACTAAGAATTAGAAGTAAAATACTAAAATTACAATTTAGATGAAATAAATGATATATTTTGGATTATGTTACTTAATTTGTCAAACATAGGCGTACGAAAAAATGATAAAAGACTGATAATGCCTATAGAAAATCAACCAGGGATTCTAAAAACGTATTATTATTTCCTATATGTATTCCTCCACTAAAACAAAACCTTTGGGAGCGAAGGAAATGAAAACGCAATGACAGTTAATGAAAGTGATCACGAGTCTAAGCTAATTCGTCGAATTTTACATACAAGAGTTGCGGTGGGCATGTCGAGTTGGCTGGCTGCATCTGATTTGAGGAGATCCTTGAGCTGGTCTCTTGGGGTTGAGAGGCAAGTGTAGAATGTTGCAAGAGCTGCAGGAATATCCACAGACAGAGCATGGAGTACATTCGTCAAGTATTCGATATCGACAGATAGCTGCTGCGCTCCACGATCTGTTATATACTGGATGCCCCTCAACTGTTCCATGTAAAGAGCAGTCGCACCTTCAGCTACCTGTACAGTAATAAAAATGGTTAACTTTTTATAAAATATAGCCTAAAAGAAAATAACAATCACTCAAAATGAGCTTCGTACAAGTTGTCATGCTATGCAGTAAGATAAAGGAATGCAAAGAAGAAGAAAAGGAACTCAATTTCTCAATGACAAAATGCACGTTCGCTTACTTTGAACATCCATTCAGTTGCAAAAAATTGTGCTTCTTCGTTGTTGGCGTCAGTGTTGGATATCCCCTCAGCAAGAGGTTCCAACTGCTGAGGCAAAGTAAGGAGATATTCACCAATACTGGTCACATAAGACTGTGGGTAAGCACTGAAGGTTGGAAGGGGAAATGCACTTGGTTCCTCTATTGAAGACCAGATTGGCAAACGAGCGACTTCGCTGAGGCGTTGCCGCACTTTTGAAATGAGAACATCATAGACAAGTTCATTCACTGTATCAGCAAATGCTGCAACCCTCTGTGATGAGTGTTGAAGTGCATGAAACCGAGGATCTTTTGACTGCAAAATACATACAAAGAAAAATTGCAATCTAAGCATTAAAAAGCCAAAAAAATTTCCAAGTTCTTTACCAACATACAGAAATAGCAGATTTCAGAGGGCAAAAAAGCATCAACCCCAGAAATAAGACAAATGCAAAGAAATTACGTTCTGAGTACCTGATCTAGAAGATTAAACAATTTACGAGCCTTCTCAGGAACATCAACAAGCCTTATAGCTGCAACATCCAAGGAAGCCCTACCACCTATGGGTGGCTCCACACTTTGTTCGTTATTAGCAGCATGAGATTGGTTCTGATCCAAACTTGATCCAAATACTGAAACAGACAAACTGGTGCTTAGTCTAGCTAGAGTTGCTCTCAAGGAGGCTTCAAAAACAGAGGACCGGCTCGTTAAACAATCTGCAACTGTAAGTATTTGCAAAGCTCCTTGGACAATTGACCATTCCTCTTCATTTGAGACTAAGTCAGCTTTGCGTACATTTTGACTGATTTCCTTTTTCTCCATACCTATTTCCTTTTTTGAGTCACCAATATTATCCACTCCACAGATAAGTCTTAGCGATTTAAGAGTTTCTTGAAGGGACGAAATATACTGCAACATTATATCATCAAGTGCAAGAATTAATTCATCTGCCTCAGAACCGCCTGTCAGGCTAATGCACCTCTCCACAGCTGCCTCAAGAAGTACAATGACCTGGGGAATAGATTCTTCCATTCTTCTAACAGTTTCACTTAGTTCAATGCCCTGGGCTCCTACACCACGAGTAACAGCTCCCCTTAAATCAACCCCTGCAATCTCAGAAGAGAGAATTGCCCGTTCCATCTGTCCATACCTAATCAACATCCAACAATTACTTGAGTAACATAAAATGGCATGTTGTTTCTCTAATCAAAATCAATCTAACTTGTTCAGTGTTTTTCACCTCTGTTTAAATGATTCATAAGGAAGGTAGACAGCTTTCAGAGTATCCATTAAAACACGAAGATCGGATTCTGAAAACAAGTGCTGGATATTTCGTGCAAAGATCCCTGTCATATTATGCAATTCAATCAAGGCTTCAAGATGCTTAGTCTGGATCTTTATACCCTTCGCAATGTTTCCAGACAAAATATCCAATATGCCTGAAATGACAAGGAAAATATCACCACACAACAATCAAAATGACGGGAATAGAGATTTTGTGAAAGAGTTGTTCATTTGATATGAACATTCCCAGCACCACCAAATGATTTTTAGAAACTACCATGAAATTGGACCCAAGAATTATGGAACTAGGAATGTTACTATAAGTCTATGGCCTGCATATCTGTAATAAGACAAAATTGAGTTATTCAAAATTGTGAATCTTTCTTTCTACTTAAGAAATTAGGATTCTAAAAAGAAAAATAACTAATTCAGTTCTTTCAAATTAAAAATAAAAAAGCTAGTTATGGAATTAATGTACCATTAGCTTAAGCCCAAATCCTCAAAAAATCCCACATATAAAAGAAGGGGACTTCAATAACTGGTAAACACTTTTGCATTCACCCATCACATGTATACAAAATGAAATTTTGACCTCAAGTTGAAATTCCCCACAGATACCAAAGAAAAAACTGAAATGACTTAAACCAACCACAGAATAAAAATATGCACTTCAAAATAATAGAGCAAAAGATGTGTATAAAGTGAAAAATCTTAGGCTCAACGTGAAAAAAGAAACCCAAAAAATAAATACTGCAGTCACAGAGGCGCAGATGAAGAAACAAGGGTTTTGAAAACTTTCAGCTACCTTTTAGCACATAAGGTGTAGGGCCTAAAAAGGTTCTTGATTCATCTTGCTTTTATTTATTTTGTTTCTTTTTTTGGTACAACAGAAACCATGTCTAATCTTGCTTTACCCAGCCTATTTGTCATATCTCATTCAGATTCTTAGCAGCTAATGATTTGCAAGTGAAAATTAACATCTTTGACGACAAAATGAATAATAGTAAAAAAAAAGGAATAATTTCTACCACAAAAGAAGTTTGTTTTCATAAGGTATAACTACAAATTCCTATTTATTTTACTGATTCAACCCACCAAAAAATGGAAAATCAAACTCATTTCTCAATTCAATAAAAGCCAAAAAGGTGAACAGAATAGAGTCTCAAATAAAGAGATATATATGTAAAAATAAATGTCTGATTATGCCTTTCGAGTAACCTGTTATGGTGGGAAAACCTTACATCTTGAAATTAATTCATCAAGTTGATGATAAAATGCATGGTTTTTTAAAGTGGACATTATGCACTTGTTTCACAACAATCCCTTAGCGGAAGAGTTAAACAGGGTGTAATGGGTAGGAATTCTTTCAAGTTTCAACATATGATGCAGCTGAATAGAAGACAAATCATAACGATCTAAGAAGTCAAACCACACATTAATTATCATAAAGGAACTGACAAGAACAGCAAATCGTACCTTTTCCAAGTGATTTTGTTTCAGGAACAACCTCTCCAGTGGCAAGATTGATGCGGGAAACAAAACTTGCCCCTAAAGCTGTCATTGTCTCAATTAGGAGCTTTGGCACAAGAGCCTTATAATCATCAGGAAAAGCAACCACGCACCTGTCAAGAACAGTTTAAGCGTGACCACAGTGAAAATCATTCTCACATAAGAGGGCACTGGCAGATGATAGGCAACAAAAACTACTTTCTAGAAACAAATTCAAGACGCTATTTAGAATATCAAATACATTACTTAAAAATTAGAAAACAGGTTCATAATAGGAAGTGTAATCCATACTATTTGATCTTTCAATACGTTGCATGCTCATAGCAACAGAAGGAATGAAATGAAGAAGAAAAGTCCAAATCATATCAGTACTTGCAAGTTGCAACAACAACAAAAAGAATCTCTTACAAGCATGCTCTAGGATGATGGAACAATAAACAGTCCCCAAGAATCATCATGATTTGGCATTCACTGGTTCTGAATACTGATGGCACATTACATGAAAAGTGATGCACCAGTCCAAACACTAGGCTAAGAAATATATTGCCACTGTTCTTCATAATTTTTCTTTTTCAGGAAACAAACTCTGGAAATCTGAAATTCCAAAGAGTGTAGAATATGAACAATACCACTTCCATTCTTGCTCAAGATAAAGCAGCAATTCATCATAGAAACTCGGCAGCCAACTTGAGAATGGAATTGCAGGGGAATCATTATTGCCTGAAAGCCTTTCCACTTCATTCCTCTGACTTGGAAATTTATTGGCTCGCTGTCTAGAGTCAAAATCTTCCCAGAGCTTCTTTATGGGTTTCAGATGAACTTTTGTATAATGTGACTCTAGAGACTTGAATCTTCCGATCCGGATAAGAATTCCCCGCAAATCTTGAGCAACATCAACCTGCATCGTAATAAATCATGGAAATTGACAACAACCAAGTCATATATTCAGACATGCAGTTGAGAGAAACACAAACTGATAACAACCAACAGCACTGTAATAGTTATCGACCTTGCGACTGGACAATGCATCCGTTAAACGAGGTTGCACCATTGAATCCAGCCTATCCTCTAAGACCTCAAGTTGCTTTCGTACATTAGCAAATTCAGCAACCTGAACAAAAGACAAAGAGAGATCATGAAATTCCTCCGTTACATAGGAAACAGAGAACAAATTGTAGCAAACAGGAGGAGAACTAATCACCTCACCGACTGCAGACAAGCAATGCCTCATATTGGCCAAAGTTTCAGCAGCTCGAGGAAGATCACCACTGGCAAACACATCCTCCACAGTTGAACTTAATTGTGTTAACCCAGCCGCATCCTGTCAATTGTCCAATTACACAACAATCAAGACATCAATACCAAATTAAACACTCCAAACTTCAGATAATTCAGATTTTAAAACAAACAAGCAATGCACCTGTAAAGTCTCATACGCAGCTTCCATTCTCTGCTTTACAGTATCAACTTTAGCAAGCGCAGCTATAGACTCAGCTGCTGATCCCTCTGCCTACATTAAGAAAATTAAAGAAATAACAGTTTAATTGAACAAATCCGACTATATTCCTTTCATCGAATCACAAGCGAACCTTCTTGAGCTTCTGCAGAATTGCGGAGACGGAAGTGCGTAGGGATACGGCGTCATCGCGGAGGCGGACGACGTCACGAGTGGCACGAGGGACGCGGAGAAGTGCTCCGGAGCTCTGCTCTTCCAAAGACGCGGAAATCTCCTCGGAGATCATCTGGAGCTTCATTTCCAGATCTACCAAGTGATTGTCCAAGGATTCCTCAGGATGCCGGGTCTGGCAAGCGCTGTTGATCCATTTCTTCGGGTCGAATTTCTCCTCGGAGAAAGGACCCAGATCTAACATCTTCTTCCACTGTCACTTACACCGTCCTAGAGACTCTCTGCTTCGGTTATGGCTCGTAGTAGCTTGCAACAGGGCTAAATTTCAAATTTCGTATAGTTTATGTACTAAATAGAAATAAAAAGAAACTTTACGAGAGTACGAAATTTTGATATAATTACCAGCAGTTCCTTATGTCTTAATGCACAATCATGGGCCGGACTAGGAAATTTAATAAAATGTTTCACTCAGGCCCACAAAAAATCATTTCTCAACCCGAACCCTAAAATCAGGTTTTAGGGTTTTAAAGTCGTCTTTTAACTCTTTCTTTCAGATCCACTCACTAGCTTCTTCACATACGGCCGTGCGTTGAAGCTTAAGATCCTTCCTTTCCAAGATGAGGTATAGATTGATTCAATTTGCTTCATTTTATTGTTCGTTGATTAGTTTCTCACATGTCTTGTATGATTGAAATTGTGGGGGATTTTCTTTAAATTTTTATGAATTTTGCAGTAAGCTTCAGAGCGATGCGTTGAGAGAAGCGATCTCCATTATTATGAACAACTCCAAGGAGAAGAAGCGCAATTTTACTGAGACTATTGAGCTCCAGATTGGGCTCAAGAACTACGACCCTCAAAAGGACAAGCGTTTCAGTGGGTCCGTGAAGTTGCCTCACATCCCTCGCCCTAAGATGAAGGTCTGCATGCTCGGTGATGCTCAGCATGTGGAAGAGGTATACATCACCCGCTCGTTTACCTTAATATGCTTATATTCATTTGCAGCTTCATGGGCTTGATATAGAATGAATTATGATTATGTAGATTTTCTAGACTTAATATTTGAGAAAGCTGAAATGATAGTTTCTTCTATTCCATGTTGTTTATAATTTTATCATCACGTTTGACATAATGTTTTATACTTTATTTTGCGTGAGTTAATTTTCCCGTAACTTTTATGTGAAGTTTGAAATGGTGTTGCCATTGTATTAACTGCGCTTCTTTGATGGTGTTCATATTCCCATGTTCACCTGATTGATCTCTTTTTTCTTTTGGCAGGCAGAGAGTATAGGTTTGCAGTGGATGGATGTGGAAGCCTTAAAAAAGCTTAACAAGAATAAAAAACTGGTTAAGAAGCTTGCTAAGCAGTATCACGCTTTCTTGGCTTCAGAGTCAGTCATCAAGCAGATTCCTCGTCTTTTGGGCCCTGGTCTTAACAAGGCAGGCAAGTTTATTTTGTTCTGATAACGTTTTCTTGTAAATTCATCATTATTTGTCACCAATTGTGTAATTTCTTATCATTTTTCCTAAATATAATGTATATAGGTAAGTTTCCTACTCTTGTGACACATCAAGAGTCCCTCGAGGGTAAAGTCAATGAGACCAAGGCAACCGTGAAGTTCCAACTGAAGAAAGTACTTTGCATGGGAGTTGCTGTTGGAAATTGTGCTATGGAAGAGAAGCAGATCTTCCAAAATGTGCAAATGAGTGTCAATTTCCTTGTCTCATTGTTGAAGAAGAATTGGCAAAATGTGAGTTATAATCAGATTTAGGTTTTTGTTCTCTGGCTAAATGAATTGGTCTTGATTTTCTGCGGTTTGTTCTTTTCTTTGATTTTGTTGTTTTACAGTGAACCTTTTGCCTTCAGTCGTCTATCTAGGTTAGGTTTGTTAGTACCTGTGTTGTGCATACATATGTTTGACATAGGTATTTGTCCTGTTAACTAGTGTACTTCTGGACACCTTGTAATTGCTGGATTTGTCTGTATCCTGCATTGCTTCCATTTGGTTTATTCTTTCTGGACTAGTTGCAAATAAACTTAGCTCCATTATATTTTATTGGCTTGACAAATGGTCCAAGCATGAATTTTCAATCATGCCAACCTAAAAAATCAGTTGGTCTTTGTAAGCTCTTCATATATTTGCACGTGAGTTGTGGACTTGATGTTCTTTTGCTATTAGTCCTTGGTTGCATGCATTTTCCTCCTTTATTGTGTGTTTTATTGTGTTGAATACTGATTAACTTCAAATGTCACTTTTAACCAGTCTTTCTTCTTTTTATTTCATCTTGGGTCATTTTGATATTGCTGTTTTATAGTATCAAATTACTGATATTCTGATGGTTTGATTCATGGAAACTAGGTGAAGTGCCTGCACTTGAAGAGTACTATGGGACCGCCACAACGCATCTTTTGAGTGGTTTTTTATTGGGCAGTGGATTCCTATAATGAAAAATCTGAATTTTACCTAATTAGTATTTTTCAAGTTGGATGAGCCTAGCCCTCTTATCTGTCCTGTTGTTTTATTTTGCTAGAAAGCTTGGAAAGGCTACTGTGTTTGAGTAAACAAGAGTTTTGACCATCATTTATCCAGCATTCGTAAGTTCTTGGGTTTTGCTTGATAATATGTCTGCAAAGTAATTCAATTTCTTGTCAATTTAGTAATTATATGTGCTTAATGAAGTTGAGGAAAGGAATTGACTATGTGACAATATGTCCAAGCTGTGTTAATCCTTCAGTCATTTTCATTATGTTTTGTAGAAGATATCAGGAACCTATTTTGCATTTTTTTCCTTAGTACATCACTCTTCAGTGATAAATCCAATCTTTTCTATCTCGACTTTTTAAGCTTTCAGAATGTTTATAGCTGTTTTCACCATTGAACTTGCTTCCTCATCTTTGCTTCAAAAGGTTTGTCTGCATCAAAATGTAGTTCATAGTACTTGACAGAGGTTTAATTTAATGCAAAAAGGTTTAAACTGAACCTGTCTACTCAGTTTGTCAAGCTTAATGTGGTGCTTATAATATAATAATATAGGCTTTATTCTTGTTTCTATAAGGTTGATGGTGAAAAGTTAAGCTCTTTTTTTAACAAGCGTCAGTGGTTCAGTTACATAGTCTTAAGTGCCCTAGTTCAAACTTCCCTTGGAATGGATATTAGAAGCATCCCATCTTTAACAAATCCTAAAATTGAAGAATTAGGGAATAAAGCCCTTGGAATTTGGATATAAGTAGAATGAATAATGGGGAAAAGGCAGTTATACTAGCTGAGCGAAGTTATTCATGAAAGCCATTGATCTCCAGGTTTTAGAAAGCTTTTCCAAGAATAAGCAAAGGTATCCCAGTTTATTTAAGTTGTGTAGTTGATTACAAAACGATCAATTAAATTTTGCTTTTTTGCCTAATCTCAAACTGCGACTGCCAAGATTTCACTATTCTCCCATAATCTTGGAACTGCTCTGATATGGTTCTATCCTTTTGCTCGCCCACTTCATATCACTACTGTAAATAGTCTAAGGTTGCAAACCAATAGAAGTTTGGATTTGGCTGATCAGATTCGAATTAATTGGGTTTAAAAGGGAGTAGAATGGCATACCTATATCCCCACTAACTGCTGAAAAGATAATAGCAAAACCAGAAACAAGTACGAGTTGTCATTACTGCGTACTACTTATAATTTTGCTGATTCATTACTGACCTCCATATATCTGCAACACAACAGATTATCCACCATTGTTGATATTCTCGAAGTTTAAGCTCCCATGCCCTGCACATGTTTATAACTTTCTGTTTCTGAGAACGTACAGTACTATAACTCAATCAGGAGTGTTGTTCTTTCGCCAGCAAAAAAAGGAGGAGCAAAGCAGCACTGGAATGGAGGCTTCTTCTCTTTTCGACACTCAAGGTAAGAAAGAGAAGTAGGAGTAGAGAAGCCTTCGGTATAACTAAATAGATGCAAATAGGCATGTCAATTGCAGGCGAGTTGGAATGGCCCGGCCTGTGGCTCGTAGGCGGGCCGTCGTTATGCCTGAATCGACCCAAGTGTTTATTTTATTTAAGACAATTTAAAAATTTGTAATTATATTTTTAAAATTCATAAATTATAAATTAATGTAGGATGAAATTATCCGTAAATTATACAAAAATATTTATATCAAATAAAAGATATAAAATATAAAATAATTTATATTTATTAAAATATATAGCAATGATAATGTTGTCATAATTATTCCCTGTAAACAAGTCAATTTAAACTTTTTATTTTATTTTTCTTATTTAGACAATATATACATTATCATATATGTATTTATATTAATCTTTAAATGAATTAATCACTTTATGAATACTAATGTATTAATTCCAAAATAATATATAAGTAATTTAGTTATAAAAACAAATAAGTACAGTATATTATATTGGAAATAACTATTATTTTATTAAGTGCCTGTTTGTATGAGCTTATATCAATAGAATTTTTGCCAGTAGAGCTTTTTTTAAAAGCTCCAAATTTGAGCTTCTTAAAAAGCTTTATTTTAGCTTCTAAAAAAGTCATTTCTATTAAAAAAGTGATTTTAGATTTTACATCCAAAAACTTATTTTTCTTAAAAATAACTTTTGCGGTGAAAATAAGTAATTTTTTACCCTCCAAAAGCTGAACCAAACAGGCACTAAAACTATAATACATTTTATAAATTCTTTTGATTTGTTTTTATAAATTATTTATTTCATTAAGTCAAAAATAGTTCTTTTACTTT
>JANZXP010000195.1:3612700-3623399 GCA_027576715.1 Erythroxylum flavicans | reverse complement strand
CTGATCTTTGAAGATTGGACCGATCGGCCTGTGGGTCATTACGACTGGGCTCGGGCCTAGCACGACCGACCCGACCAAATATATTCTTACTTGAAACCTTGAAATTCGATTGAAGTGAATTGAGAAATATCCTGAATCTCTTGTTTTCAACCATAGCCAATGGTTGTTCATCTCCAATAATTATATTAGCCATCAAAATTCTTGATCTATTATTGTCAAAAGTTGTTATGGTCATTTCATTCTTTCTTTTCATAAGGTTAGGGGTCAAACAGGTTCAACCTCCTAAAACCATCTTCTTTCTAGTACATGATTTCGTATGTCTCTTTAAATAAGACGTTCCACCTTTCGAACCAGTTGAATACAACTTATGACAATAATTGCATTTTGCTTTTTCAATTTTGTCGATCAATGTAATCTTCTTAAAGTGATTCCAAACATCACTTTTATGTTGACTAACTTAAGTTCTATTTGAATTTCTATCATCATTTGGTGTCGGAATAGAAGTTTTCACTTCAAGCTCTGGTACCGAATTAGAACTCTCAATTGAAAGAATATTTTCATCCATTTGACAAATTAACCATGAAACTATTAGATTTAAGTTTCGCATGACAGACGTCGAAAGAAGGACATCGCATTACCTCACCTAATGAGGCCATTTTCTTACGTACGAACGCTTCCCATGTTTATGTTGAGCGGCTTGCATTAAACTTAATGAGAAGACATCGAATCAAAGATAATAATAATTAGGATTAACAACGAGTAATTTTTTAGTCTAAATTTGATTATAATTGTTAATAATCCTAATTATTTGTTTGGTAATTTTTTTAATTTAAAATTTTGAGACAAATTGATACGAGTTAATTTTACTGATAATAATATCTTAACACTTATAATCTAATCACATTAATTGGCAACCATATGCTTCTAGATGATTAATTATTATTACTAATGGAGGGCTTGATAGATGAGTTTGGAAATGGCTCAATGGGTATGGAATAAAAAAGAGGCGGTTGATTATATATTATCATTATAGCGACAATATTATAATATCTAACTTTCAGGTATTGCTCCGTACTCTTCAAACATGAGAGGAATATCAATCATCCTGAGTGGCACTCCCTTTATCTTTTTTAATTTTTTATAATTAAATATAATTAATTAATTAAAATATATTTAACTAATTTAAATTGAATTGTCATTTTTAATCACTTGTTTAGAATAAAATAGCATAAATAAGCCACAATTTAATTTTTTTTCAACTAAAGTATGAACTTATAAACTATACTTGAAGATAATCTTTTTACTTTTATCATTTTAATAAGACACATATTGTAGGTTTATAACCACCAACTGAGAAGTGAGAACGAAACTCGTGGGAACCTGTCGTGAAACATACGAATGAGAACCAAAGAGAAATGGTCAACTCTTGTCAAAAAAGTCAATAGAGCTTTCGCTCACCTGTATCTATCAAAAGTTGGTGAAATGCTAATCTGGTCAAGAAAGCAGAAGCCATTTTGAATAGTATATGGCATTTTCTTGGCAACAGGTAGCTCCTCCTCTCTTGTACTTGTTCACACTACATGCTTTTGCCCCATTTAATATTTTTTAAAATCACCAACATTTTAAAAATCGGATGAAAAGTTAAGAGATTTAACGTTTATAAGGTTCAATCAATATTAAATCGTCATAAAATTAACTAAATACTAAATAAATTTTAAAATATTATTGAAAGTTATTATTATTAATTAACAAAGAATTCCTACGACTTGCTCCATTAAATTGCTTGAACAAGTCAGGAATTTTGTTGAAGACTTAGATATCTAATTCCCTTATGCACGTGGGGATCCACAATTCTTCAAGGACTTGTTCATATTGTTGAATGTAATGTTACAACAACCAAATATATAAAGTTATTATAGATGGTGAAAAACTATACTTAGCATACAATTATATTGGACCAACTCTCCAAGTTACAATAACGTCAAGGAAGAGAGACCTAATCATAATTTTTAATTACTCTAAATAAAATATTTTTTAGGGTCTAATTAACATTTAAAAATAATAAAATTGATCACTTTTACTTTAAAATTAATACCCAAATCTAATAACTAAGTAAAAAATATATAATTAGATTGAAATATCTACATCATGGAGAGGTGTGGTTGACATCACTTAATATTAAATTAGTAGCAAGTTATGTGTAGGATCTTTCAACCATATCTTCACCTACCACACTCTTAGACACACATATACTAACCTCCTCAGCTCTACTCCTCATCCACCAAACCCTTCCCTTCTTACCAAAATTTTAAAAATTGAATAAAATTAAGAATTTTAAAATATGGTTAAAAAAAGACTCTTTTTATTTATTAAAAATTAAAAATTAAATAAAAATTATTTGATTTATTTAATTTATAAAGTTGATTTATATATGAAACTGATTGATTAACTAATAGTTTTCAATAATAAGGAGTTATTAAAGTACGTAACCTTACTCCTATTTAATAGAGAGATTGTTTTTGATAAATTCTCGCGCAATTATATCGTCAAGATACATAGGTAGATAATAAACACGTGAAGAAAAAATGAATAGAATTTTAATTATAATAACATCATCATTACATTCAGTTCGAGTCCCGCATCAAAGCGGGAATTGAGAAAGTCTGATAGGATGTAACCTTACTCTTACAGAATAAATAGATTGTTTTTGATAGATTCATACGTGAATGTGACAATAAAAAGTGATGCAGATTAAAAGAGAAGATATAAAAATTGATATGCTAAAAACGTAGGTAAATATAATTGTAACATCAAAATAAGTAACATCAAGGGTTTAGTGGTTACTTTTTGCAATAAACTTTATAATAAAATAAATAAATAGCTTATTGATATTTATTTATTAGATAATGTGGACTTAACAATCTACAATCCAAATCGGTATGTACTGTGCTATTAATTATTACAACAAATCTGTATTCAATCAACAAGGTTAAAAAATATGTTATCATTTAAAAAAATGTATAATGATTCGGTAATTTTTATATATTATTGTAAAATTACGTTTTCACTTAAAAATATAAACAACAAAAGAAAAAATTAACATTTACAATTACAAATTTCCAGGTCTTTGTTTGCCATTAGAAATTCCGAATTAACAAAACAAAATATTCTGTGCAAATAATAATTAATTAAAAGTGAACAACAAACAGTAGGATTTGGACTAGGAGGAATTGTCCGTGGAAGGAGACCAAGGAGTCATGTCCATGGGATAGCTACCCAAGACCCTCAAGAAGGACGTAAACTCCTGCACCTCCGCTAACGCGTTCTGGGCCCTAACGTCCGCCATTGATGCCTCGAAGTCCACGTAGAACATGTATTCGAAGTGCTTCGCCGTCCCTATGTTCGCGTCATCCACCAGCCTGATCGGCCTGTTCCGGTGCGGCCTCGACTCTATCTTCGTCAAGTTGATATTCCTGAAAGCGAACGCAGACAACACCTTGAACAGCACGCTTGTCCCTTTGTCCTGTGCGAACACGATGCTTGTCTTGAACGGCCGGTCCGTTCGAGGTATTATCGGCTCACGCGCCAGCATAACGAACCGAGTTAAGTTGCTCGAGTCGTCCTCGATTCCTTCCGCCAGGATTTCGAGCCCGTACAGTTCTGCCGCGCGTGCGCTGGCTATCGCCGCCGTGTCGCGGAGGTTGTTAGTCGCGATGTACTCTGCGGCTCCCGCCGTGTCGTCCACCGCCTCTCTTGCTGCTTTGAGGCCGAGCTTCGTCAGCGTCTGCTCGCATTGAGCGAGGGCCTGAGGATGCGAGATGACGCGCGTAATGTACTCCTCGCGTACTCCAGGGAGAGCCAGGAGGCAGTGACGGACCCGAAACTGAACTTCTCCGACGATGTGGAGACGGTGGCGGAGGAGCAAGTCGTAGTTCCGGTGAATAGATCCGCCAAGAGAATTCTCCACCGGTAAAACCGCGCGATCTGCGATCCAAAGCTCGACGGCCTGGAAGGCAACCTCGAATTGATCGCAAGGGATGGCTTCGCAGTTGGGATACGCTTTACCGGCGGCCGCCTCGGAGTACGCGCCAGGGACCCCTTGATAGGCCACGCGCAGCTCAGATCCGTGCATGGGGGCGGGACTGAGGTCGGTGATGGAGAGCGGTTTGTGTAACTTGGCTTTGTCAGCGGCCTGATCATCAGTAATCTCCGTCTCTTTGTTTATAGGAAGAAGATTAAGGTCCAACGAGGTCTTGTGGCCATTGACGGACGCGGCGGCGACATCTGCACCAGAATAATTAAACGGGTGGTGCTGGTGGGACTGGGACAGAACCTTACTAGAAAGTATAGCGCAGGAGGTTTGCCAGTCGGTTCGAGTGGAACCGACGCCATTTGTTGAATGAAACGAGTCAGGACGAAGAACACAGTGAACAACCGGACAGACTTGGGCGAGTGGAGACGCCGGAACCTGGTGGATTGTTTTGATCGGGGATAGAGTTTGCATACCCATGAAATTAAACTGCTTTCTTTTTTTTTTTTCCAACGAGAAATTCTACAAACAAAAATGAAGAACGCAAATGAGTATACAAATTGAAACACTCAATAGAGAGCTTACACAACTCAGCTTGTTGTTCTCCGTAGAAGGGAACGCCAAGCTGAGAAACTCTGTGCTCATGAGAGGGGTTTTATAGCGGTTGGGACGTGTATTCACTTCTCCATCTCACTCACCTACCCCGTCCTTTCTTACAGAAAAAGTTTCCACGTGGTCATTTTATTTATTATTTTTAATTATTGTTATCCACAATTATCGTGCGCCACTTGCCTTCCTCACATTGTGTATTTTATATATCATTGAATTAAAAGTTAAACCTTAATCAAAATATTTAGAAAATATTATAATATTATAAAATATAATAAATTAAATAACTTAAAATATGATTAAAAGTAATTTTTACCTAAAAATTTAAAATTTAATTAAAAACAATTTTTAAACGAAAATTAATAAATTTATTTTAATTTATAAAAATTTATAGATTTAACTGATTTTAACAATAAAAATTATTAAAATAAATCTAATCGAAAAATTAAAAACTGAATTAAAAAATTAACCGACTTAATATTTTTAAAATTAAACATATCGAACCTGTTAAAATTTTTAATTATTATTTTATATACTCATTTTGAGTTTCTAGATGTAACTTAGCCAAATTACAACAGGCTTTTCACCTAATTTTCAAACCACAGCCGCATTTTCAAAGTAGAAGTTGTTACTCTTTGAAAATGTCGTATATTTTAAATAAATTATATTATGAATTTATAAATAATATAAATTATTATCGTTTAGTTTAACTATAGTCTTTTTGAAATTTCTTCGTTTGCCTTTTTTTTCTATCTTTCATGATTTTTTATTTTTTATTTAGATTTTTATGACATAGATCTCCATTTTCAAACCTTGCCTTGTGACATGGACGCCAATATAGGATGTTAGCTAAGAGTAAAAGTAAATACCAATATGACGAAAACAAATTGTTCACTTTCTTCCTTTTTATCTTTTCTTTTTCATTTTGACGTGTATTATTCGAAAACAATCTTTTTATTAGTTAAAGATATGATTGGACTTTCCTAAACTCTGCATTTTGTAAGATTGTTATTGAGTTGTTATTGTTATCAGTCTATAATCTCTGGTTTTTCACATGAAATTATTGATTTTTATCAGGCAAATAAAACTATAACATCTCCCATAAAAAAAATAGTTTTCAACCTCACCATAGAAAAATGCAAGATGTAAAACAGTATATATATTTATAAAAATGATTTTTTTTGGTACAAGGGAACAAGCAAAGCTTTCTAGGGTCGAATAGAGACGACCTTAGGCAGAGGAACACTCAAAAAAATCCTTTTGAAGAAAATGATTGAGCTATCCAGGAAGGTTCTCAAGATGAGTAATATCAACAATGCCTCCATAAGCACGTATTTGCTTCGTGATAAGTATGCAAAACACGATACTACCAAATGAGACTAAACAGTTTATTGCAAGTACGAATAATTTGATAGAATTTATCTGCTGGACAGGTTATCATTCACTTTGTTAACGGCTAAAAGAGAGTCTGATTCAAGAAACACATATTGAAAGCCTTGATCTCAAGCTAAAAACAGTCTACAATAAATTCCGAACAATTCAGTTCTTGTAATATTTTCCCAATTGAGTTTTTTTGGAAACTTGCACAGACAGTTTTCTTCAGCATTCCTTACAAGGCCTCCAATCACCGTTTCTCGTAGATTTATTGTTACTGAAGTATTTACATTAATTTTGATACAATGGTGGACTCTAATCAATTAACATATCCTATTTCTTCATCAAGACCTTTTGCATCTTATTATATCTATGAAAAGTTTGCACACTTACATAAATAATATTAGTAACATGAGGGCCAGACAAAATTTAGCTCAAAAATAACCTAATTATGCCATCGCTAAATATACCAACACTTATAACAAAAAAGGTAAGCTCAGAAAATATTATTAGGTCAGTTCCTTCACCATTTGTGTCGACTTTCAATGATATTAAATTCCTACTTTCAGCGGAATCTGTGAGTTTTCACACACGAAGCAAATTGCCCATCAGTATCATCAGCTGGGGAACAAAAGAAGAAAGCCAGTGGCTTCACTGCCAAGTCCCAACAACCATGATTGTCTATGTAAGGATCTCTTGAATAAGATTTGGTTCAGAAGTTCTCGTGTGTTTAATAATTGCATAGATCATATTAAGCTGTTAATGTTTTATTTTAAGTCATTTCATTCCAGATAAGTACATTCTCATTTTTCTTTAATGATACTTTTTTTTTCAATATACGTTAGATATCATAGTACATCTGACACTTTAAGGTCCCTTAAATTTTTACATAATTTGTACATTTTTTCACACAAATTTTTCACATATTAATTAATCAATTACTAATTGATCACTGGTCTCATGTCAGCATCAGGTTCTTATTAACCTCAAGTTCTCGGTAATTCCAAACTCTCACATTATCGATGGAAACGAGATATCTGTAATTGATCCGACCAAGGAGCATTTCAGGAAGCTAGAAAATCATCAAAAGTGAAAATTTTCCCTTTACCTTTCTTTAGTAACTCAAATGCAAGACCTCCTATAAAGGAGAGACTTAATTAAAGGTTGAAACTCATTGGGTCACTCTTACTTTAATGATACATATTAGTTTTATGTGAAGTACATATCGATTATTTTTCAAGCCTTGTATTTTAAAAATAATCATTTATTTTTATAGAATGACTTAATTTTCATCCAATCACTTTGATTATATTTTAAAATTTTTTCACGATAATATAATATTTAAATTTTAAATTTTAACACGATGTTTTTTATAAATTACAAAAAAATTTAATAGAATACAATACAAAAATTAACTCTACAACATATTTATTTCGTAACTAATATAGTTAATTATGATATTTTTATTTTAAATTTATTATAATAAGTTGTGAGAATCCATTTTTAGAATATTATAATATAAAAAAATTTCAAGAATGAGTCAACTAAATGCATGTATTTTACTTTTTCTTTACCAAACTTATTTCATTAATTCTTAATTAGTTGAAGGCTCTTATACTTTGGTAATTTTGTTTTTAAATCCCTACATTTGAATTTAATCCCGTTCAATGTTATGCTGACCAACTTTTAACTTTTGTAACAAAGACAATGAATATAAGCGGCCAATTTACCAGCAGCCACCTAAGTCGGTCCAAAATTTCAATGATATGATTATATAAAAGTTGCATTCTAGACAAACTTTGACTTGAACACAATCTTTTCTTAGATATAAGGGCTTTTTAAAAAACAGTTCAATTTCCAAACGCACTTGTTACTTTCACCAATCGTGAGGTCATCAGACGGCAGGGATTAGGCGAAGTAGTAGGTGAGGAGGAAAGCTGGAGGAATTTGATTCCCAACTACCACTTTGCCAACATGTAGTAGAAGACTGGATTAAGTACATACAGAAGTAACAAAACTGCTATATAACACGTTTAACGCGTCCCACGTCTTGGTCTCCGCCTGCTTGGAAGCAACTTAAGACTTATACCACACGTGCACTACTTGGGAAGTAGTTTGGTCTAATTTGTCATCGATTCAAAATATTAGGCTCAACAAATTATTTGGCTCATCATTAGTTTATCCAAAGCTCTAATCTCTTGAATAATGTTAACATTAAACACTATTAGCGAAAATGAAAATAATGAGACAAAAAAAGAAAGGTAAGCATGACATTCCTCTTAGGGAAATGTTCAATGTAAAATGACTTGCTTTATATGCAATGGTTCGCACTATGTAAAGGATATCCCAAAAAATGCATTGTTGGCCAAAGAGGTAGACAATGGTAAAATAGCAATTGTTCTATCCATTCCTGGCAGAAAAATCACCCAAGAATGGAACTTTTGAGACTTCTAGCGAATGAAGTTCATTGTAGAGTCAGAATAGGTATTAAGGGTGGCAATTAACTCATATTTAAGTATTTTTAATTGAGCCGACCCGTTATTATTCTTACGCTTCAATAGTGAAAACTTGCTTAGATGACGCGGGACTTACAAATGGACTCGTAGTCCCATCTAAAGGATATTCCATTAGTTTGAAGAAGAACGTTATTATTTGGTGCCCATCAAATCCTTTGCTCTAATCATGTTCTATTAAATTTTATTCATACATTTATATAGAGTCCACATAATTTGGATAAGATTTAATGGATGATGACAAAAACACTATAATTGGTACAAAAAATATGATCCCTATTAAGTGAGCGATAGGTACCTTGGGAAGGAAATTATCTGTTCCGTTTTTCCTGTTCTAAATTGGTGCCAAATTATATCATCCACAAATCACATTTATTTATTGCAAAGTCTATGGATGAGGTTATTGAAAACAGGGTTGGATCTGAAAAAAACGGTACAGACAATTTAGTTCCGGTACCTTGGCTTGTCACAATAGTTACTAAAAGAAATTACATGAATGGGAGTGTCATTTCAGTATTTATTTACCTAACATATTGTGTTAAGTCTTTTGTAGGACAAAAGGGTATTGCTTTGGCCAACTTTGGAAACTAGTTGCTAAGATTGAACATGATAGGAAGATTCAACAAAGTAAATTTGCCAAAGAACGTGCCCAGTTGCCTCCATGCTCTTCCATGATAATTAAATAAGTACGTACACAACTTGCAGACGACCAACACACTACAACTATATGCATGTGGTAAACTGCAGCAATATATTTTAGGAATTCAGAACATTATTTACTTGAGACATGTTATGGAGTCTCTGAAGTTTAAAGTTTCAAAAAGTAAATTGGTGACAACTGAGAAACAATAAGACTTGAGAGACGTGGTCTGTCCCAGACTAGATCAACCGAACACCATGTAATGGGCAATGAAATGACTGCTAATAAATTTTTAAATGAAACCCCACTTACACGCACTCCAAGATGACGTGATGTACCTCCATGAGTTGAATTACATTGGCAACACTTGTTTTTCGGGTCGAATCGTCTCGGTAACTTTGTTGCTTATATGTTGCCTTAAATCTTATTAATATATTTATACGGGAGGATTCGTATAAATGTGTATATAAGATTTAATAAAATATGATAAGAATATCATAATCGAAATAAGAAATTTCATCTCTTATTTTTTAGGTTAAATTATATATATATATATATATTAAGTTTCGGTTGTTCACGTAAAAGAATAGTAATAAGAATGAGAATGAAAATAGTGAAAAATGAGAATAAATATAATTATTATAATTAGAATGGTCGTTTAAGAAGAATGAATGATTACTATTGCTATTAATAGTGGTTGATTTATTGAAAATCTTGAGAAATATATTTTAATATTAATATATTTTAATTAATTGTATTTAATATTAATATACTCTATTTAATTATATTTAATTACTAAAAAAGGAAAAATAAAAATATTATATTGTTTTGCTAAAAATAAAATTAATTAAATTTTTAATATATTCTAATTAGTTATATTTAATATATTTAATTAATTATATTTAGGAATATATTTAATTTTAATTAATTATATTTAATATATTCTAATTAATTATATTATTTTACTAAAAAAAGGAAGGAATGATTTTCATTCCTCACATATTTGGGAGGTATGGACTAATCCTCAAAACTTAGATATCAAAATACTGTTCATGTAATAATAATATATAACCAATCGACGTTTGTTGATGACGTGTCAAACTAACAAAAATAAATTCCTACTCTAGAATACTTACGGGGGTAAAGTGGTGAATAGAGTCGAACCACAGAGACAAATTTAGCAATTGTTTATTTGTGTGGAATCAAATAAAATTAAAAAAAATAATAATAAATAAATAAATAAAAATAAAAAAGAATTGATTTAGAAATGATTAATTTTAGAACACGAAATCACGCAGAAGGAAATTAAAATTAAATATTGAAAGCAATATAAAAAAAGCCTAGCCAAGATACTCCTCCGTTTGATACTGTAATTCGATCATAGACTCAAAAATATAAATTCCGTTCATTCTTATGGACAAAGTTATAGCAAACAGTGAACAACACATATTGATACGATTGAATTTTCTTATATTCTCTTATATAATTACATGTGATTTCAATCCTATTTTATAGATAAAATGGTCAAATTGT
>JANZXP010000195.1:3598723-3612600 GCA_027576715.1 Erythroxylum flavicans | reverse complement strand
CTAACCAATTAGACTATTCCTGAGTAAAGCTCCACAGAATATAATCTATAGCAGCAATAGGCTCTAATGGACCTTTGTCTTAGTCAACAGAATTGGAAAAGCCGCAATATATTTAGACTAAATTATTTAATCTCATTAATTTCTTAATTGAAATTAATTCGCCACCTCGATGGACAACAATCACGGATTAACTAATATATTCGGCAATTTACTACCAAGTCAATCAATTAATAGGCCTAATTAATCAACAAACCCGACAATAATAAATTAATTAAAGCACGGAGATTAGACAAACATAAGAGATAAACGAAAACAATTAAATCAAAGGAGTCTCACGAATTACATATATTAAACGTAAAGTACCTTGTCTAGTTCAAAAGATTAGCCACACATAGCAATATTAAAAGATAATGTTGTTGGAGAAAAGAGTTGTTCTATCTTTCTATCCACAAAAAGCTACTGCCGCTGTTTTGTTTCTCTTCTCTAAAGCTGATTGTAAAAATCCCCTTTCTCCAAGTGTTGCCGCCGTCGACACCTTCCTTCAGCTGATGTAAAAAAATAACATTCCTCTCTCTAAAGTGCTGCCGTCGTCCACTCCCTTTCAGCTGATATCAAAATTGTTGTTCTTTCAAAAATCAGTCTCCTCCGTTGTTTTCTAAGTGAGTCCCCAAGCTCATTGTCAAAACGTTCGTTTTTTCTCAAAGTGCTGCCGCCGCCACTTCCCAAAATTTAGTCTAAAGATGGTCCTCCTTCAAAGTGCTGTCGCCCTCCTCTCCTAAAAGTCACTTCAATTTTGTCTAGGTTTTTCTTTTTTTCAATAAATGAAGTGGACCCCCCTAATGGTCTAGATTTTCCTCTTTTCAATAAACAAAGTGGGGCCCAATTAAATATCAAAAGAAGGCTCCAATGAGCTACAAAATAACTTGACTTAGTACAGAAAAAAGATTGTGTCATTCAGGCCCAAATCCCAAAGTGATTAATTCAAAATTCGCAGGTAGCAATCTGCCAGCGTCGCGTCACCTTCAACATGGTCATGTTGAAATCCTCTCTAGTTTCAGATTAGTCAAATTTACTCCAAATCGCATCACTTTGGTATTTCATCACCTAGAACATACAAAGACACGAATTACCATAAAAATATAAGGAAAACATCACATAAGTCTATCAAAAGAACATAAAACACACACAATTAACATGCACAAAATGCAAGTTATCATTTGTCATTCCCATATCCATTGATGTCTTCCAAACCGATGAACCAAGAACCCTTTATTGTTAATTTTTACTGTTTTATAAGTATGACATTATATATATATTTATATTTTTGTATTATAATTATTTTGCATTATATATGGATCTATCGAAAATAAATTTTTTATCAAATAAATTAAGGTTGTATATTATTATATCTCCTTAAACTCAGCATTCCAGCGAAACTCTCGCTGAATTTTGTTGTTGTTGTTTTACTTCTTATATATAAATTTAAGCAAATTAAGATATTCGCATAAAAAATGATGTGAAGAATTATTTTTTTATAAATATTTTTCTTTTGATTCTTATATTTTTTTAATTAGTTCAAACACTTTTATTTATAACACTTATTTTTATAAATATTTTATTTATTTCATATTTAATTAATTTTAATTTATTTATTTCATATTTAATTACAAAAATCTAACAATTTTGTAATTGTGTTAATATCATTTAACACTTTCAGCAACATTAACTCTTCCATTTTCTTGTATAAAAACAAAATACCGATGTAACAAATCTGTTTTAATAACTAGTATACGAATTACATCTGATGTACATACCAAATGATTCCATTAACAAAAGATGTAACTTTACATTAGGAAGACCTCAATTTCTGCATCAAAAACGAAGTGTGTTTGCAAAAGAAGATGATGGGCAGTAGAAATGGGAAAAGATATACAAGATGAAGGTATCCTTCTCAATGTTTTTCGAGTTGAATGACTCAAAAACTAAATATTTGGTTGATATTACAAAATTACAACAACCAGATCCGCTTGGATCCTTGAATATAATATACACATTAGCTCATTTCTGTAAGAACCATCGTCACAAGAAGGCTCAACGTTGCAACCAAAGTTAATTCCTTGCTTGCCATTACCAATATCATCTTAATAGACTTGTAAATGAAGTCACAGGACAAGGCTGCACAATCAACCCTTGAGAAGGCTTATTAATGAGCTTTGATAACGTAATCCATGTCTATACCTGGAAAACATGCTCTCAAAGACCAACCCAATTTACCCATCTGAAAATTCGACCAACTCGGAAAGGCAACTCATAATCCTTGGTAACAGCAGGATCCCTCCTTGCTGCCTCAAGTTCAGACCACGCATACACGCCACGTTCTTGGCTACTACCAGGCACAGTGTTGTCCAGGATGACAGCCACAAGAAATGCAATTACCATGTTCAGTGATAGCAGTGTGTTCAAAAGGTAGTTTAACTGTTAAGATAAAACGCAAATACCAGAAAGGGTTAGCAAGCACAGATATATGCCAGTAAAAGTATATTGTAATGGCACGTTGCACCATTGACTCTCTTCCGAGATAACCAGTAAAATTTGACCATGACAATGCTAATAGAGGTAGGAAAGAATCAACACTTAGTGGCTTCAATTGGTGAAAACTGAAAAGGAAGTCTAAATGAAATTTCTGCATTTCTATGTTCTATAAATCAAAAGATCAAAAAGATCAGAATTAGATAGCTCATAGAGATAGAAACTAAGTTGAAGCAGCCGCAAAGAAATCTGATGTGAGCTTTATCTCTTAAACCCCCAAAACTTTATTGTGGTACACGTAGAGACTGAAGGGGATAATTTTGATGAAAATGTATAAAGATGAGTACAAGCATACAAATGAAGACAGGGAATGGTGAAAGCGATTGGTGCTTTAAGGCAGCTTCTCAATTGTATGAATATTAGATCCAACCAAAAACATGATGAAAAGAATGGGTACGAACAAAAAGCATACCCCTCCATATTTGCTGCGGATTGGTCCATGAGAGGCCACAATGTACGGCTGAAAGTAGCTTGGAACGGACAAATTGGTGTTGGGAGAGATATCATATTGCTGAAAGTATGCTGGTATCGAAAGCGAAAAGAACAATGACAAACCAACTATAATGATATTCCTAGAGCTTCCAGCCTCACTGTATCGCAGGTTTGACAATCCTAATGCTGTTAGCATTGCCCACATGAAACAGAGGAGTGCAGCTACCATGACTTGTGGAATTGAAGCTAAAAACCCTCCAACCTTACCTGTAAGTATACCACATATATCATCAAGCAAAAACTACAGGAATATGTTCTGAATAAACATGATGTGAGTCAAAAGCACTTATCCATGCATCCCATGGCTTTTATTTGAAGTAGACAAGGAAAAATAAATTGTATGTTATGCCTTCTATTCAAAATGGGATCATAGTTTTATGAACAATTTCTAATTGATGACCACTTACCTACAAGTGATAAAAGAATCAAAATGCAGGCACCAACTTCAATTGCTCTGCGGCTTCCCATTTTTGTCACAGCAATAGTGTGCACATTCTCTGTTAGGGTTGTGGAGCCAGTTCCTGTCCCCCAGAGACCAGCCAAGATGCTTGAAAGGCCTTCAAGACCAATCCCTCGACTAAGAACTCCTGGAGTTGGAGGTCTAGATGCCACCAACAATGACGTTGCATGATATGAGCCAACCTATATTTAAAGTTATAGTTTATCAGGCTAACAATTGTAGCAGTGGACTTAAAAACCTCAAAAGCATGCAGCAATATACTTTGAAATAATTGATTACTTGCAGAGAAATCAACTACTAGGAAACGATGTGAAAATTTTAATTTTAATAAGACAAATGTGGCGGTGGAAAACAAAGCTCCATTCACAAGTTAGTACTTTCCACATAACAAACAATGTGCATCCTACCATAAAGTATGAGAGGCTACAGTCATGTTACTATAACCAGATGATCACTCCAACCCCGACTTTAAACTTGTAGCAGTACAAATCTGATTTTCTTCCACTTCTATCAGTGACATTTCAAATTATTCCAGATTGTATTTAGTACACATTTAGATAACTAACCAAGGGCAAGATGAAAACATATAGCAAGAGCCAATTAATAGGGCATATCTATACGGTATGAAAGATAATAACAATTGACTGGAAACTAACCGAATCCACAGATGAGATGATGGACACAAAACACATAACAAGAGCCATTTTCCAGGTGAAGATAGGAGTACCCCACTGCAGTGGGTATGGAAATCTAAACCAAGGAGAAGATCTCAACGCATGAGAAGTATCCACTCGACAATATTTCATCCTGGAGACATGCTTTCTGCAGTGCTCACTCACAACATTTGATGCAGGAACCTTTACATCACAACCTTTGTAACTATAAGCTCCTGCTTCGGTCAGGAGGAAGGCAGCTGCCCATGTGATTGCTAGGCCTAATGGAACCTGAGAGGGAAATAGTAAATAACCATATTAAGTCATAAATAGATCAATATGAATCAACAACTAGCCCTAAGACTTGACAAAGCAAGTTTAACCATCAGACATATGAAGACATGCTGGTCGTCTAGTCATCAGCCTTACCACCCATAGCATTAATATGAAAACTACGTGATGAGGCTAGATGATCTTGGTCAACATGATATTTATACAGAAGGTCTTATCTAGACCTTATAATCAATAGTAAAATTTGGGACCTTCAAGCATGAGAGAGTTTGTCAAGGATCCCCACTTTTGTAGGACAACTGGCATCATTATGCGCCAATAAAGCAAAATAAGAGAAACAGTACATAGACAAAGAATAAGAGAGCTAGAAATGAAAGAAGAAAGGGGCCAAGAAACGAAGCCAGAAGAGAGGAGATGATTAGCGAAACTTAAAGAGACAGGGAACAGAAAATTCAATTTTCCTGATATGTCAAAATAAAGTTCATACCACTTTGTGAATGTTCATAACATTGAGAAGTAAAATTTAAAACAATAAAGGCCTGGAACAATAGGGTTGTAGAGGCTTATGAAACAGGTGGCGGATCATGATTCATAATTCTTACTATGTTGAGGTATAGATTATAGAATCAACAATTACTCAAAGTTTCTACGGAGTAAGCTGTTACAGAAGAGGGAATTCAGAAGCAAATCAAAGGCTGGGGGGAAGAAAAGAGCTAGGCTCATCAGTGCTCTGCATACCATCAGATATAAATGAGAGAAATAGTAGTCTTTGAATAAGCTCTTTCTAATTCAGGAAATTTTTTTGAGCAACTTCCTCTTTGTGAAGCATAAAGCAGTTAATGGACCTAAACTTTCCAATCAGTTCAACATATTGATGTTAATTTACTAGTTTGAGTACTGTATGTGGTAAGCAGTTCACCTGCTTAGTTTCTCCTTAGATAACTGAAATTACTGATTCATCTAAGGAGGATAGTCTGTTAAATGACATCGAAGTGTGAACATAAGGTCTCCTGCTCACAGAGGTGATAGAGAGAGAGAGAGAGAGAGAGAATGGGGGAAGAAATGGTTTGCAGGAGATGCTAGGTAGTCAAGAGATGAAGCTACTAAGAAAATCCCAAATACGTTTCACATTGAGGTCCTCAAACTTCTAACTTTGAGTATAGGACTTCTGCACATAATAAACAGGGCAGCTTACAGGTATGCTCATCCACATGGGAATGACAGAACCATCAAAATGAAAATTTGAACTTACCGCATAAATTAGAAATATCCGATGACCGATCACAGATACCTTCCGCAGGTACTGCAAGAGATATAAAAGATATAGTAAATGCTTCTATATGCAAGAGAAGAAAAGAAAAATGGATTGCCCGAAATTCAACAGTGAGAAGTTTCAACATCAAATATGCAATTGAACGTAATTTCTCAAGTAAGAAGTTGAATATATTTTCACCCAACTTACAAGAGCAAAGATAATAACCAGAAGGATTTGAACTGCACCAATCTCAACACAGGTACCAACTATTGGGAAACCATAGCTATAAAAGGAAAGGCCAACAGCAGCAATAGTTGGGGCAACGACCACCGGATTTATTAACCTGAAAAAAGGAATGGTAGGGCAAAATTGAGTTTGAGTTATTGGCAATATGCTGCCAAAGGCTCTTCCTGGACAAAAATTTTACTATTTTATTAGCATTATCAATCAATGACATATTGACGTTCAAATGGAAACCATCCCCATTTATAAAAACTTTGCAGCAGTCATGGAACGAGAGAACAGAAGTTACAAGAGAATGGATTTCTGCATCATATCTCAAAATTCACAAACAATGTGACTGCAAGCCTATATGGCTGAACTAAAAGGTTGTAATTATTGCAAGATTGCATAACCAATAGCTCCAACAATGACAAACAATTGTAAGAGTAAAAACCATAATATTCATAATTGCAGTGATCAATCTCCGAAGTCCTTTCCTTGAAGATTGAAGCAAATTGACAAAGTGTGCAAAACCTAATCAATCTGCAACTCATGCAAATAAGATTTTACCCAAGCACGTTTTAGTATCAACCATGAAAATGAAAATTTTCCTCTTTAGAGATGGACTAAAAATGTTTTACAATGCAACATTGAGTTACACTTGTCACATGGAAAATAGCATATTAGTTTTTAATTGTGAAAATACATAGCTGCCTGTGAGCAGAAGAATCAATCCTGAACTAAAGTGATTCCAAGCTAAATAGATATAAGTATGAGTCGTATACATTTTCTTTCATCAAATATCCACAACAAAAAAGTGTCAAGGGTGCACAGAAAAATATAAGATGCATCTCATGGTTCACAACATGTATCACATGTAAGCTTCTTGTATTAAATCCAAAAATTGATGTTCCTTCTATATCCAGAGTATAGAACTACAGCTACTGAGCAGATGAATGTGCTTTCTAAGTACTGTCAGTCATCCCTGAGCCTCATATGTACGATGCTTAATAAAATCATATGTAAATATAATCAAATAAGGATATTAAGGAAGAAATACTCCTAATCAACTGAGTGACAACTTGTGCATACCAAAGGTGATCTTTCCCAACAACCAGGAGAATGTTAACTCAACTTCGATTAAATAACTTACATGTAAGCAGGCAGTGAAACAATTGTATCCAATCAACGCAAAAATCAAATGTTCATACAATATGTTGGAATGACAATTTATCATAAAAAATGTGAGAAATAAGATGAAGAATCACCTCAAAAGCACTGACATGAGTCCAGTGTATCCCAGTAATGCTTGAAAAGTTGAACCTATGATTACAGCACCTTGTAACTCCTTCATGATATGCTTGAAGTTCTGACATTTGAAATAATTATTCAGAAGATTTTCCAACACAGAAATAAATAGGAGAAGGAATCTTCTCTTAGAATTATGCTGAAATTGCTTTAACAAGTTTCCTGTATCTATAAACCACACAGATCAAATTTCAGTCATATAGTATAATCAAATGACTATAGCAGTCCCACAAAGTACTCTACAAGGTTTTTGAGGTCCCAACAAACAATGAAGACGATTCAACCATTTGTCTTAAAAATGGATAATTTAATGTTCATAGGATAGGCGCTTTAACCAGTCAACTGTGTTGTGCCATGACTACTAGCAGTTCAATTGGCACGAATCATATGAATGCAAAAATAAAAACTTAAAAGGAATGCCAAGTAGCATTATTTTCCAAAGTCTTCTCATTTATAGACAATAGCACAAATTGACATGAAATGCAGCATTTTGATGGCATATACACGTTGCTTTATCTGTATTTTTTCAACCTTTTTGCCAATATTAATACATCAGACAGTCACTGAATTAGCTGAGTTCTATATCACAAATATGAAGCAGCAAAACTGCAGGTACCATATTTACGTCTTAAAAGCATGTTGATAAAGATCAGTAACCACAGTCCAGTCAACTTATTCTTGGTATTGAGATTCCCGAAGAATATAAAAAGATACGTGAAAGAAATTATCATTATTAAATCCTGAGATTGCCTTATGTAGACAATTCAAGTTATTTAAACCAAGAATTTCCACATTACAATATCTTAGATCAGAAAATCTGTGCCCTTTGCCACCTCAAACTATCAAATGGTCAGATAATTCAAATAGATTAATTTATTTTGACCAAGAAAATAGATTAACTAATCAACATGGGGCACATCAGCCGTATAGAAGGGAAGCATATTTGACATAAGAAGTAACAAGCATAACAAGACAAAGCTTCTACTCACACGCTAGATACCAAACAGGAAAGGGCAACCACTTGCATATCCAGTTAACAGAAACTCGGAAAAACAACTTACATTTCCATTTAGCCCTAGAAACTCTGGGGAGTTGATTATTGCTAATGCTGGTGCAAGGTAAACAAAAGATGGACCTTGTATCAAAGGTAACCTTGACCCAAAGGATGTATGCAAAAGTGTAGTCACTCCCGAAACAAATAGGACAGTTGACACCACCATTGCACTATCCTCCTACACCAACTAAATCCAATCAGATCAAACTATGGTGCAACATCTCCAACCAAGGAAGAAGTATAATTAAAAAAGAAAATAAAACATGAAACATAAATCATAAATCATAACAATATGCAAGTACTCACGTGAGTGCCACCCATTGCAGGAACTATTACGAGTGGAATAAGAATCAACGAACCTATCATAGAAAGGTAATGCTGGAATCCATAAAGTCCGATGGGCACTGCAACGTTACAAAAACAAACATAGGCCCACATAAATTGACAATAACGTAGATAATAACATATCATCACACTAACTGTTCATAACCAATAAGTTATAAAAGCTTAATAATTTAACGAACAATTTTTTCAACCTGCCCATCAAGTCTCGTGAGAAAAGACAATCCTAAGAAGATCAAGTTTTGAAACCTTCTTATAGAAGCTCATATACAAAAGATTCTCATACAGCATAGAATTAAATCAACAGTAAACCCAAAGTCCCTAGCAAGCCACCAAAAGAAACCTCGTACACGGGTGATATTTTTTTAAGTCAAAACTGCCAAGTCTACGACTTCAAGAGTACCCAACTCGCATAAACCAGAAAAAAATGAAAAACTCACCAAGACCAGGTGAGTCTCGAAGTTCATACTTCATATGAGAAGGTCTTCCAGGAAACCCGTCATCCTCCACAGTTTGTGGCAACACATCAACTACTTCCTCGTTCCTCGCAGTTCTTCTCGGAGCATCAGTCGGACCCTGCCCATTTGCTCCATTACCCGATACCTTCTTCGCAACCCCGGCACTGTCAGAATCCCTCCTCTTCTTCACACTCTGCTCTTTATTCCCCTGACCAACAGTCCCGTTCTCCGTGGCCGATGCCGGAGACGGCTTAGCCCGCACCTGACCCGCTTCAAGGTCCGGTTGGGAATCCGGTTGCCGGTCTTTGGGCTTCGGTGCAAGGGAAATCTGGCCGGAATCGCTGGCATTAGTCTCGCCGGAGAATTTTGGTTTAAACCCAGTTCGCTTAGCCCACGAGGACGGCGGCATTGGGGATGCTTCCGGCGGTGGCAGATATGGACCCTGCTTGGGTCGGGTTTTCGGGTCGGAGTTGGACATCGAATTTCACTCCTCCCTCTCCTAGAAATGCATTAACAATGGTAGATGCCGCGTAGATCTGACAAGGGTTTTGGGAGTGTTGTAGGATTTTGTGGTAGGTGAAGCTCGTGTCTAGACAACGATGATATACAAGATTACAGAGAAACAAAGGAGGAACAGTATCAGTGAGCTCAAGCTTGAGACTGAAGAGTGAGAAAGGAGCGAGAGAGAGAGATAGAGAGCAAGTGACGAAAAATGAAGTACAGTGGTTGAGGAGTTAAAACCGCGGATTTTTTTTCTCATTTATTTATTTTATTATTTCTTCCGAAATTATCGGGGACGACGTATTTATTAAAAGTTTGTCTTGTAATAAATGACACAAGACTTTTTTCTCGGACATGATTATAAATTACAGATCCTTATTAGACATGTTATAATTGACTCATTCTTTGTTTTAAATATATTTTTAACCTAATTTTTCAAATATATATATATTTTTAACCTATTAGTGTAATGGAATAGTAATTCATTTTACATTTAGATTTGATATATATATACATACATATTTATTTATTGTGAAAAAGTCTTTCTACTAGTAGGAGGCATGAAACTAAAAGGTCCTATGTTCGAATCCTTCTATTTACGCTCTCTCGATCAAGTTTGTCGTACAGGCCTTACCTAGTACAGAATACCCAATTAGCGTGATTTGCAAGCTATTGCGTCAATTTTGATATTTACCCAGTACTCATCCAAAGGATACTAACTATAGATTATTATTTTAAAAAAAGGAATTAATAGACCTTTCTAAGGAAAAAATAAATAAAATTGATACACTTTAATTAAAATTTTATCTGGTTGATAAAACTTATCTTTTATATATATTTATTGATGATTTACAATAATTTGTAAATATTAATTAAGCTAAATATGTCACTTAATTTAAAGTTATTAATTAATTTGTTAAAAATATATAATTTATAAATTATTACATGTATTAAATAAATTATTAAATATGCATTTAAAGAGTAATAATTGCAAGGAGGAGGGCGAGGAATATTAAGCCGTAAATTTGGGGCGTGGGCCTTAATGGGAGATGAAATCACAAGAGCATGGTTTTCTGGTGACAAAAGTAAAAGAAGGGGTTAGTCACAGAAATTCACAACTTTGAATTGATATCTCAATAGCCAATGGGAATGGAATTTGGAAACCTAAAAGTATTAAAAAAAAATTGGACTTTGAAAAAATTGGCATTCAATGCCTATTGATCTCAACATTTAGTGTAAAGCTTGCCTTTTCCTAGTGCTAGTCGCTCAATCAATCCAAAGCCCCTTTCTTCCATGACCTTAGAAAGTGTAAAAGCCAAAAATGTCATGCAATGACTTTGATTTCCCATGCACAAATCTCATCTTTCCAAGTACTCGAACGTTTATTTACTTTTTTAACCATTTAATGATAGTAAGATGCATATTAGTAACGTTTTAAAAATCTGACTGAAAGTTAAACCGTTAAGATACAAAGTTTAACCAGTATTATACCGTCATAAATCGACTAAAGATTGAAATATAATTTAAAGAAATTGTCTTTACCCATCAAAATTTTTAAATTTTAATTGAAAAAATATATTATTAAATAAAATTTAATTAAGTTATTTTAATTTACAAGAACTTATTAATTAATAAAAACTGATTGATTAATTAATAAATTGATCAATTTTTAACAATAAGAGTTATTAAATTAAATCGAATTGAAAAATTAAAAATCAAGCAGAAAAGTATAATGATTCAAAATTTTTACGATTGAACCCGTTAAACTAGTTAGATATTTTAATCATTGCATATTGGGCATCGTGCCTCCTAGAGGGTTGGACTTAGTGGAGTAAGGGACATGGGACTAAAAGGTCCTGTGTTTGAATCCTCCTATCAATGCTCTCTCGATCAAGTCTGTCATATAGGACTTGTCTAATACAGAGTACCTAATTGCCGTGATTTACAAGTTATTACGTCAATCTAAAAATTTATCCAATACTCATTCAAAAGATAATGATTGCAGATTCCTCCGTTACAAAAAAATATTAGGCACCGTCCACATTAAAGTTTGCCTAATTATAATTCATAAATTTATTGTTTATTTAATAAAGGTAAAATCTAAATTTATTAAGTAAAATTTTAAAGAAATTAATGGATTAAATTAAATTTTTTCTTTAATAAATGAAGATAATGTAATTTTAATTTTAACCTATAAAACACAACTTTCCCATTTTGTTATCCCATGATAAAGATGCCACACTTCAAATGCAGTTGCTGTCGTTGCTTCCTTTTACTGTCGTTTTATATACGCACAATTGAAGGCATTTGGTACGTGTTTTGCATCCTTACGGATAAAGGTTACATTTGCCCATCATCATCGAACGACTAAGTAATTCAACCGATTTAACGGTCAAAATTTTAAATTATTTAACTTTTTGATCTTTTTTAATTTTGTGGTTCAATTTATTTCATAATTATTGTTGTTAAAAACTAATTAATTTATTAACTAATTGATCAATTTTTTAAAATTAATAAATTCTTATTAATTAAAATAAATCAATTAATTTTTATTTAACAAAATTTTTAATTAAATTTTAAATTTTTTGATAAATAAGAACAGTATCTTTTAATCATATTTTATATTCTTAAATTTTTTTAATCTTTATTAGTTTAATATTTTTAAACTTATCTTATTAGTTTAACTTCCGTTTAGTTCTTAAAAAACGATCATTTACTATGTGTTGTGCATCGTTAAAGATAAGAATGTAATGGTTCGGATTATATATTAGTTTGATCGAATTTTAACAAAAATTAAAAAAATTTTAAGTTTGTCAATTTTAAATCTTTTTAGTCATTAAATTTTTTATTTTCAACTTGTTATTATACTTAATTTCAAATCGTAATAGATAAAGAATCCATAAGGTTTAGGAATGGGAATGGTTAATGCATAAGCATAAGCGGGTAAAGATGAAGAAGCTTGTTGTTAAGTCAGTCATTGTCCCAATGCTTGAAAAAGAAGTAGAAGTTGAGTTTCTGAAAACGTGCCAAAGCGGACAGGACAAGCTTTGCCTTATAGGCCTGGCGTGGGACTGGGATTGCAACGTATCGTCACCATTGCACATGTCTCGTCAATCGCTTTTCCTATCTTGTATTCATTCATGTAATTCCACCTTAAACTAAAACAAGGAATTTTTCTGCAACCTTTTATCTGCAATGATTGGCCACAAAACAACTAAGGATAACAACAACTTGTTCGTCCCAAAAGGTCCAGATATTTTTTCGAGCTTGAAATTATTAAACATATATATTAAAGTTACTTTATTTTAGATAAATAAATTAATACGACATAATTGTTAAAAAGAAATTTCATATTTTTAAAGCAATATTATGTAAAAAAACTTAAATTATCACTTAAATTAAACTTTAAATTAATTCTTTACATGTGAAACTATTCTAAATAGTTCAAATTTATTAATATTAAATCCAACCAAGTCGAAATTATCATAATTAGTAATAATAATAACTTCTTCAAATGTAGCATCATAATATTATTTAAATCCACAGGGCCATTTTACTGTTAAATCTACTTACCATCTGGCTGCTCATGTTTCTAATGTGTACGAAGGCAAAATTTGAAAATCCATATGACAATTGCGGATTCCGAAAAAATGGAGAGTTTTTATGTGGGTGATGGGTCATGATAGACTCTTCACTAATTTGGAAAGAGTTTGACGATATCTAAACTTGGTGGATTTATGCCCTTTATGTCACTAAGTACCATAATCTCTCTTACATTTGTTTCAAGATTGCGAAGTCATTGCTTAGGTTTAAAATACAATTAAGACGCAATGTCGTTTTTTCTTTGCGCATACTGGTCAAAATTTTCTTCAATGGTTGAAAGCTCACATTGATCGTAGGGAGATAACTCATAGGGGGTACCATGGCCCTTTTTTTTTCAGCTTCGCTATGATAGATATGATGTTTTCGAAATGAAATGATCTTTGCAGTGGGACATAATTTGCGGATTCAAAGCTTGGGATCTTTGATATTAGATCAAGTTTGTTAGGCATGATATAGCTGGTAACAAGTGTATTGTACGGGCACTGCGCAGAGCCAGGAATATCCTGAAGTCGGGACTGATTGGACAGCGATGGACTAGCGGCGAAAAGTAATATCTTTCCCTAAAATCAATCAAGAATGACTTCAAATAGGAGAAAATAACATTTTGGTCATTTAATACTTACAACAATATTTTTAAAGAATTTATATA
>JANZXP010000195.1:3545637-3556575 GCA_027576715.1 Erythroxylum flavicans | reverse complement strand
TTTTGAAATGGGCCCAAGTGGCTAATAAAAGTTTCTGTTGATTTCATTGTGTTGTTTCAAATGGTTATAAAACAAAGCAAACCGTTTTGATTATCTACCTTCTGTATCTTTATGTTTGTGATTTAAAAAAAAAGAGATTTATACCGATTGATGATTGTTTAGTGATGTAGCACACCACCCTCGCGGGGCACAGACTCGGATATCACCATCGATATCGGGTTCGGGTCCAGCGGGAATGAGATGTTACAAACATAATAGTCAACTTGTGCCAGCATTAGTCGACTAGTGTTCCATCTCATCAATTTCATTTTAATCCAATTAGCCTGAAATTATTTCTTAACAATTTCCTTAAGTTTTATTATTATCAAAACTTAGAAGGATTTAATTTGTCAACCTCCATTGGTCCAACACGCACTCCATTGACCGTCCTCTCGTCATCAATAAATTTGTGAGGTGATCCCATATCTCTTTGGCTGTTTTCTTTTTCTCTACACCTTGCAAGATATCATCTAATAGACCAAGATGCAAATTTGACATAACCAAGGCATCTATTTGTTTTCATTTGACGTCATCTGTAAAATCCGCCGGCTTGGCACTGATGGCCTCCAAGTAGTTTTCTTTTACTAATATTACCTTCATCTTCAATTTTCATAATGAGAACTTTTTCCCGTCAAACTTTGTTATATCAAATTTAGTCAACATTGCTCCTATCACAAGAATTGACTCCCACTCTCTCACATTTAAAAAAGGAATCTGCCTCGAGTTACCTCCACTTAGTATGTAATAAGACTGTAGTACACTAGGAAAGTTCACAGAAAAAGTTGGAGGGATTGCAAATGATCCCACTTAAAACACAGTCTCCTTAGATAGAGCTTTCCTAGACATGCACTTAATCACCTCAAATACCAGTAAAAAACGCCCCAAAAATGACAACAAGAACTTGAGAATAGAACAACCCTAACCCGCAAAAACACCAAAGAAAAACTTATTTTCTAATGTGGAAGATCAAACTATACTGCAACCATAGAGCATACTTCAGCAACCCTTGGGCTCTGATACTACTAATAAAAGATGGACTCCACCGGATAGAGCAAACATACCAATAAAAAAGAAATTGAGATCAAAGCGGCATACAAGATTTAACGTAAAAAACCCTTAATGAATATGGAGAAAAATCCTGGGCAAGAATAGAAAACTTTCTATTATAGAAAACAAATATTATAAAAGGAAGATCTCACAATCCACACCAATTATATGGGAAAGAGATTTTGGGATGTGTAAAACTTTAAACATATGCCTCCTTATATAGCCTTAATAGAGGCTATTATGTTCTTTCTTTACTAATATGAAATTTAAGCTAACATCCTATACCCATATTCTTTGATTTAAAGATTTCAATCTCAAAATGACACAGTTTCGTTATGTTTAATCAGTTAGTTTAATTAAATGAAGTAGTTTAGTTAAACTTAATTAGTTAGTTTAATTGGGTTTGATGTGTATAAGTGTTTAGGATTTTTGGAACTTATGATAAGTCGTGTCAGTAAAATTAACAGACACTAATATTGAGATAAAATTGAAAAAATTGAAAATTTGAGTATTTAATTGTCACTTTTTAAAGTTTGAACTATAATTATAAAATTGAGCAAAGTTTGAGATTTTTTAAATTAATCCTAAGTATAAAAACAAAAGTATTTATTATATCATAAAAATTTGCCTGTGGAACATTCTTATTTATTTTTATTTTAAATATTTTTATGATTATCATAACTCATAGTAATTAAATTATTTTTATATATTGTAAATAATTTGTTGGTATATGTTTTAATAAATATGAGTCATGATAACTATAAAAATTATTAAAATAACGACTATTAAAATTTTAATTAGTAAAATTTCAATTAATATTGTAATATCTTAATCTCTTTCTTTATGCAAATGAAGAAAATCAATAAATTTGTCTTGATTTTAGATAATATTTTTGTTTTGTTTCAATTCAAAATGATCTCTGGCTAATAGAATTATTCTATATTGTTAAAAAATGACCAGAAAAATGGTGTAAAATAAGTTAATTTATCCGGAGAATAAAATAATATCATCATTGCATATCTAAAAAAACTTACCTTTTAAAAAAAGGAAGATTAAAAAAAGAATTAGCTAGTGAAGATTTATATAAATTAAACATTTTATATACAAATTAAATTATAGTTCCTAAATTAGTATATATTACAAGATTATGAAATATAAACATTAGAGTACAATAAAATTCATAATATATAGAGATTATTTATTTGTTTGTGTAATTAATTTCATTGGCCATATGAAGCAAAAATGATTCTGAAGCAACAAATTTTTCTCTTTTTATTCTCAAATTTATCAACAATTGTTTATGGAAAATGTAATAACATGTTTTTATTATATGGGTTTCAATATTCTAGCTTTAATATCTATATATCACTTATATATATATATTTTTTGGTAATTCATCAACACAATGAATGTTCCTCATCTCTTTTGGAAATTGAGGAACTTGATGCCAAAGGCAAAAACAAAGAAGAAGAGGATGACCCAACCTACATTGGCAAGGACTACAGTAAAAAGAAAGTCATGATCATAGCCAAAGTAGTCTTTCAGGAATAGGTCAGTGGCCATTGGTTCTGATCCAGGGATTTGGAGAAGAGTCTTACTGTCACCAACCTGAGAAGTTACAATGCCATAAATAGTCCAGGCAACTGGATTAGACCAGTAAAACCACCTCCACCACTTTGGTATTAGCTGCAGTATTTAGATGCCAAGTGTCAGAAATTGCAGACAGTAGAAAGTATCCATCAGAATAGAAAATGGAATTTTAGGAACCATCTGATAAGCTTTTCAGAAATTACATACAGGATTGGGGATGACGAAGCCGCAGAACAAGTTCCATATACTTGTGAAGAAAGCCATAACAATGGCAGCAAGTTGAAGGCCAGGAGTTAGGGAAACGGCCATCATCCCGAACAATGAGAAGTATGTGAAGCATATGAAAATGAAGTAGTAAAAGTAGCATAGTTTGTCCACCCTCCAGGTGAATCCCATCATGGAGTACAAAGGAAGAGCATAAACCAGGGACTGGATTGCAACATAAATAGTTTCTATAGCTACCTGGATCCAGAACTCGTGTGTCAAGAACAAGAAGCAGAATAGGTATAGGAACTCTCAAGGGAAAAGTTACATGAAGACTTCCAATCTTTTACCTGAGCAAATGCATATGGGAATGCTGAGTACATGCCTGCTGATCTTTCACGGTAGAAGACAGTTCTTTCTATGACAACAACAGGCTGCACGGTTTCTGCATTCAGAGCTCCAACCAAAAGTATAGAAGCATAGGCTGCTCCCAAAAGATTAACAAGATCTTGTTGATTGTTCCTATCAACAATATATATTTCAAATGCTGAACTCATCTCTAAGTAACTGAATGCTAAACATCTTTGTTTCTACCTTTCCAAATGACTTGGAAGACAAAACGGAAAATGCAGTTTAGGGTGAAGAAATTGGGACATACACTTGGGACGCTTTGTTCCAGAAGACAAGACCAAACAATATACCGATGAGAATTGCCGTGAAGAATCGAACGGCATTGTACTGTGAGTTCCTCCAGTACGACCAGTGTTGTTTCCAGAAACAGGCCTTGCACTGATTTATGAAACTTTGGGAATACCGTGAAGGGAAATGAAGATCCTCAGAACCCGGTTGGGGAATGCTTAGCTCTTTGATAAGTTGTTCATTGCTTCTGCGATGGATAGGAGCAACAAGAAGGAACCATCATTCTACACGTTCAGAATGAAGGGAAAATATTAAACTCTCTTGTTTCTTACTTACCTGTAGAGATCAGAGTGGACATATATCTCTGTGAAGTCGATATCAAGTTGAGCTTCTACCATAGGAGAACTGATCTCCAACATCCATGTAGCAGGGTTATGGCCCTCTTTCATTTGTGGTATTCCTGGAATAGACTGGAAGAAAGAATTCCAGAAAATAAATGTCTCAACAGATGAACTTGGTTCATTTGAGCAGCCACAGCAATGATTGATATTAGATAGACTTGCCTGAAAATAATCAATAAGCTTGCAGGAATGTTGACCGAGAGGTCCAGCATATATCAGTCTTCCTCCTTTTTTCATCAACAGGAGCTGCGAGACATTTCAAACTGAGGCGGATTTCACTTGGGAAGATATAGCACCATACATGGAGGAAAGTGTAGATTGAATCGAAAGTGAAAAGCACCTCATCGAAGGCTTCGAATATGTCAATGCTCGGTTGGTGTATTGTGCAGACAACAGTTCTTCCTGTATCCACTGTATTTCTTATAGTGCGCATAACAACTGCAGCTGCTCTAGCATCAAGGCCTGATGTAGGTTCATCCATGAAGATGATGGATGGATTAGCCACCAATTCTACTGCTATTGTCAGCCTCTTTCTCTGCTCTGTTGAAAGACCATCAACTCCTGGAATTCCTACTAAAGAGTTCCTCAAGGGCATAAGCTCAACCAATTCCATTACTTCTTCAACAAACATCTAAAACAGGCAATAAATTCATAGTCAAAACAAGGAGGATATTCAAATCACATGTTTAAGGTTGAAAAAAAGATAGTCTGAAAAGGAAGAAGAGAAAGGTAGTGTTGTATCGTGCCTTTCGTGTTTCCTTATCGACATTGGTGCCAAGCCGGAGCCAAGCGGAGTACAGAATAGACTCATAAACAGTCACATATGGTGAATGAATATCATTCTGTTCGCAATAGCTGCAGACACGCACAAATGTAGCTTGATTCTTTGGGTAACCAGAGATGCTGATACTTCCCTCCATGTACCCAGAATTTTTCCTTCCTGCCAACACATCCATCAAAGTGGTCTTTCCTGCACCACTTACCCCAACTAATGCTGTCAAAATACCGGGTCTAAATGCACCGCTCACGTCGTGTAGAAGCTGTAACCGGCTCTTCTTCATTCCTCGATTCTTCATTTCCTGAGAAATTACATGCTGTTAAAACAGAAACAGACAATCTGAAACATAATATCTTCAACGTGTATGACCTACTCTATCTACATCAACATAATAGTTCACATGGCTGAAAGCCAGTGAAAGAGGCTGGAATGGCAAAACCATTCCTCTTCTGGACAGATCATTTGCAGAACTAGCTAGCGTATTGGTACTTTCTTCACAATACCTGCTCCCTAAAACATAAACACCCAAGTAATACCTGATCAGCACCATGAGTTGCAGCACTTAACCATTTCGATATGTTAGTTCAGTAGAAATCTCATGGAGTGATTGTGCAGGTTCCAGATTACTTACCTTTCGAACTAGGGTTCAACTGTGAGTTACTGTCAGTTTGAGAATCATCTTGAGCGATTGCCGCTCCAGAATTTCCAAGAACTGATGTTCAAAATCCAGAGAAAGTCAGATGACAAAATTCTCAAGGTATTCATAGAATCAACGATGGCGAACATTTTCAAAACGGTGACTTACAATTGCAAAATGTAAGTGCTACAATGATGAGTAAATTGAAAAGAAGAGAAAACCCCATAAGCACTGCGATGCAAGTCCAATACCAGTACTCCTCGGTGAAGATACCTCTTTCCTTGAGAAGAGACTTCCCAACTGTGGCTTCACTGGGGTTGCCAGTGGGCTGTTCCAAAGACGTTTCATGCTCTATTGATTAAACTCATGCAACCCATAAAAAATCAAATTGAGAATATGGAAGATTCAATTAAAAGAATGAGATTTCTAATGCTTTGAACATACAGCACCCCATCTGTCATCAAGAAACTCATTGATTGATATGGCGTTTTGCCCGTACATCAATGGCGATATATAGGAGGCCCACGTCATCAGGGGTCCAATTTCATCTGCAACCCGAAGAAAGGACTAAGTTTAAAATTTTCAGCGAACTCAAAACTCAAAACCAATATGCAGAATCCTGATATTGAATAAAAAGTTGTTACCTTTGGAGACTATGAAACCTCCAAGCACAACGACCATCAAGAGGGTAAAAGCACCAAGTGTATGTGCGATGACCTGAGTTCTTCCAACTACTGCCATTAAACGGAAGAGAGAAAGAGCCGCCTGATGCACACTGAAGAACGCTAAAAACTGTTTCAAGAACCTGCAGATGTGAATAAGTTCGTTAAGAGAAGATGCCCTTAAAAAACCAGATAGCTGTAATGGTCTGTTATAAAGATGACACCAACCTGCAGAAAAATGGTGCAAATCCAACGGTATAATACGTCAAACTAACCCAAATTCCCGATTCAAGAACTGATATGGGAATACACAGGAGCCAAATTGTGAAGCCAAAAGCCCAACCAGGGTAGAACAACAGATCCCTTTGCTTGAAGAACACAGGTAGCCTGAGGACCATGAGAGGGAGCTCTACCATTCCATTAAACATTACACCCATGAGACCAAAGTAGAGTGCTCCGAAAAACTTGGTTCCATCTTGTCTCTGACCTGCTTTCATCTCGGTCTTGGGGAATGCTGTTAAGGCAATCATGGCCATGAGTGTCATTTGAGTACTTCTGAATATGTAAATGAAAGAGTTTCGCTTCATCAGCATCCACTCCCTGGAAAAGCACGTATTGAAAAGTTCCCAGCTAGAGATGCTGTACTTTTCTCTTGTCAAAGCAGAGGGATGCACGTTAGATTTATCAAAAGGAACTCCGAGGTCGTACGAGAGTTGCTGGCCAATGTGAAAAGACTTGAATGCTCTGACAAATTCGGATACTGATATGTATCTGTAAGGTTTGTCCGTTCTGCACCAATATTGCTCTTGGTCCTTCCTTGAAGTTACTTCTTGCATGAAGTCCGCTATCCCTTTCCTTTTGGGGCATTTGAAGCCTACATGTTTAAAGAACTGAAGAACATTCTCTCGAGGACCTTGATACACGATTTGACCCTCTGAAAGTAGTATAATATCATCGAAGAGTTCAAATGTCTCAGGGGCAGGCTGAAGCAGAGAGACTACCATAGCCACATCCATAATACGAACCATCTGTCTCAGAAAGTTTATAACATGGAAAGTCGTGGAACTATCCAATCCTGTTGATATTTCATCAATAAAGAACACTCTTGCTGGTCCTACCAGCATTTCCCCTGTTCTCAGTAGCCAACATAAAAAAAAATATATTATTAAAGCAAACATTTTTTCAATCCAGGAATCCTGAATATGCTTTGGTCAAACCGAAAAAGTCGGATAGTGAGACATACCTGTAGTTAGACGCTTCTTTTCTCCACCAGATATGCCTCTTCTCATCTCATCACCAACTGCAGTATCAGCACATATCTCCAGATTCAGAACCTATACGATGTTTGTAAGACAATTGGTGAGGATTGTCGATTGTTGTGTTTTTGGTATGCTTAACCATAATAAATTAGAAGCTCGAACCTTGACAATGTATTCTCTGATCAAACAACTTTTGATATCAGCTGTGGAATCCATGAATGCAGTGATCACAGGATCCGGTTGGATACCGGCTTCTCCCTCCCGTCTCGATAGCTCCAACAAAATGTCACCTGTGATCCCCACTCCCAAACAACGGGCTGAGAAATCCAATGTCTCGCGGAGTGTCATCTCAGCATGGTGAAGGTCATGAGAGCTGATATAAGAACTAGTTCTCTGTGGAACAAACTCTGAAAACTCATGGCCACAGTATGTGACTTTTCCTGTCACCTATTCATATTCTCCAATCATCAGTAACCTAGTTAGATTGGAGGGTACAACTTAATTAGTGCAGAGAGAGTTCAAAGAAGGAAAATCAAACCATTAGGTCATGCTTAAGTTTCCCAGAAAGTGCGCGTAGCAGTGTAGTTTTTCCAGAGGATGGAGGGCCTAGAAGCAGTGTTAACCTGAATTCACATGAATAAACAGTTGCTCAAAAACTTAGAGACTGGAAGGAAATACTGTAAAAGTTGAATTTGAAATTTAATCACCTTGATGGCCTTATAATTCCATTTGCATCTTGCAGCATCTGGATAACCTTTTTCTCTGAAAATCCATATCCAAACATTCCAAGTATATCCTATGCATTTACAGGAAGAACAAGATTGAATTTCAAAGTTCAAATCCTGGTATTTGAATATATATTTATGTTTTCTCATGTTAGTAAAATTTACCTCAATTGTGTTCAAGGTGGAATTGAGCAAAGTGGGAACTGCCCTCTTCCCTATATGTGCTTCTCCCTTAACAGATAAATGCTCAAATCTAACTTCAACCTTTGGTAGTTCAATTCCTACTCTGTGCATGGAAAAAAAAAAAAAACCAGTCTATATCTTCTGAAACAACAGAAAATGAGAAACATGGTTTCTGAGAACTAAATAACAAAGCAAAAGGTGTCATAGATGACAAATGCGTAGACTTAAGCTTTTCATCTCCTTCCTCTGTTATACTAGTGGAATACGACAAAGCAAACTCAAAAAACATATACAATCACCTTTCAATTCTGTTCTTGAGCCTTTTGAGGAAGTCCACATAATTATGATCGAATATCTCAAACACGCCATGCGTGAACTTCTTCTCATCTCGCATCATGGGTTTAATATTAGTTGGATCAACCTGGTTATGTAGAACATCGTTGCCATTCCTCATTTCTGCCAAAAAGTTTCTGTGGTCTCCTGCTACTTCCTTCTCAAACTACCTTATCTAGCTACTGACACAAAGGCTTTAAGTACGTTAATATAAATGGATTATGGATCAAGAATCTACATGCATGTAATTCTCGTTTGTATTTGTACATTAATGCACATCCGTTGGTCCCTCTTCCCTTTCTACGTGTAACCAAGCTAAAAAAGCGTCATGAGTTGGCAGTATTGTCAGCTGTAGTAAAAGGGTAGGTGCAGAAGAATGAATGACATAACTGGTGGTGGTGCTAATATCAGAAAGACATTACCACCATTACCACTGCACAACTCGTCAACTCCTCTCTTCCTGCCCATTCCGTAGGGGCATTTTGACCAATTGCAGTACTCAGTAACACCAAAAAGTCGCAACGAGTAGTTGGAATGTGTAGAGTTGGCAATTAAAGAACTCTATTAATTGCTAGAGCTGAAACAAAAATATCTGAAACTGATCAGAGGATTTCTTCTTCTTCTTTCTATCCAAGGATTACCATTCACCTGACCTAGCTAATTCCGACATAGATGAAGATTAAACACTCGCACACGTAAGCAGTTGTCTGTAAGTAGAAAAGCCGTAATGAATCTACTGTAATCATGACAGTACAACAATTTCTAGGAAGGAATATATACAGAAGCAGCAGACGGATATCTTTCCGGGCAGCCGGAAGGAGTTATCAAGCGACCTAGTAGGTAGCTATAGAACTTGGACATTAATGAATTAAGAAATATGAAAATAGTCGGCCTGGGAGGATAAGTATTTTCATGCACTAATTAAGGTTGTCATGTTCAGCTAAGATATGGTGTGGGGTTCGTATCTATTAAAAACTTAACAAAGACACGTACATTAATCTTTGTTGTTCACGTACGATATCTCTTATGTCTCCCCATAAATGATTTAGGTATGTGCTTAAGGTTTTGAAGTTCATCCAATTTGTGTGCCGAACCAAAATCTTCCAAGACGTATCGACTTCTAGTTTTGGCACAAGTTTTAATTCTTTTGGCTCCATAATAATTTCAATCCGAAATTAGCTATCAAAAATTAAATACCAATTTTTTCTATAAATTTATACAAGCTTTTACTTATCTTCTTCTTCTTTTTTTTTTTTTGATATACATTAAGTATCCTAGCTTCGCCAGACTAATCCTAAGTCCCTAAAACTCCACCCTCAGAGCCCTATAAGAGGTACATTTAGAACTTCAAGGTCTCTCAGATTTCTACGTAGCTTGTACATTTCTGCGCAAAAAAAGTATTCACATACTGATTGGTCAGTTGCTGATTGAGCACTGTCCCCTGGTTAGCATCAGGTTCCCATCAACCCCAGGTTCCCAGTATTGCCAAACTCCCACATTATCACTGGAAGCGAGACGTCAGCAATTGATCCAAACAAAGAGCATTTCTAGGAAGCTAAAGGATCATTAACAGGAAAAATTTCCCATCTCTCTCCTCTTTGGTGACTCGAACTCAAGACTTCTTATAAAGGAGAGACTTAAGTGAGAAGGTAAAACTTATTGGGCCACTCCTACTTGTCTTCTTATTCTTCTTCTTCTTCTTATACGAAGTGGGTCACATCATAAATACTTTATATTCGGTTGAAGTTATATTTTCCACCGTAACGTTACATAAAAAGTTTAAATAAATTATCATCGTAATTTTTTACATGACTTTACATTTTAAAAATAATATTTATTATTAAAATACTACTTTTTGTGAAATGTTAAAAACTATAACTTTAGAGAATTTTAAAGAAATAAATTTTAAGATTATATAGCATCTTGTATGTTTAAATTACCTAATTATGGTATGCCATAAGCTAAATTTATAATTTATATACTAAAAGATACTAAAATTTCAACTAAGATAAGTACCACTTTGAAAATTTTAGACTTTATAGAAAATGTTAGTGGATAATTAATAGCTTCTCCCCTGGTTATATTCCTATTCGAAATATGCTGTAATATAAAAAATCACATAATTTGGAGTTCTATTATATTTATATAATTCAATCTATTCAGTGTATAAGGCTCTTCATTTTCTAGTATTTAAGAAGGGTCATCAATGTACGTAACCGTATCCTTGCATTTTTATAAAAGGGTTATTTTCGTAATTTAAACATGTACTTTTTTGATTACAAAGGAGCAATTTTCACTAATTGTTTCAAGGTTCTCCCTGTTCTAATATACTTATACATGTAAGCAAATTAGACCCTCTTTCCTTCACATAAACATAATTATTAAAGTTTTAGAATACCGTATCCGCAAGCGTACGTACCGCTTACTTTGTCCCATTTAGG
>JANZXP010000195.1:3515285-3537747 GCA_027576715.1 Erythroxylum flavicans | reverse complement strand
ATGATACATGAATTTGGTTATATCAAATTATCTCTAAAAATAATTAATAAATAATTTAAGTAAATTAAAATTTTATAGTAATGTAATTCATAATTTTAACTATAACTAATTAACTATTAACTTGATAACTTATTAACTTTTGATATAATTTTTTAATTAATTGAATAAATTTTTTTAATTAATCATACCATAGTCCATTACATATATCTCAATAACTTTATTATATCATAATTAATTAATTATATGTTGTTATAATTTAAAGTTGTCACATAATAAATATATATATATATATATTAAAAAGAAAAAAGGTGAAATTTTTATAAATTTTATGAAATATGAATTTGGTTTTATCAATTCTCTCTTATAATAATTAATGAATAATTTAAGTAAATAAGAATTTATAAAATGTGTGCAAGTTTTAATAAAATAATAGCTAATTTCGTTTCAATGTAACATATGTACTTATTTGTTTTTATAACTGAATTACTTATATATTATTTTAGAATCGATACATTAGGATTAATAAAGTGATTAATTCATTTTAAGATTAATATAAATACATTATGCATAATGTATATATTATCTCAATATGAAAAATAAAATAAAAAGTTTAAATTGACTTGTTTACAGGAAATAATTATGACAACATTATCATTGCTATATATTTTTAATAAATATAAATTGGTTAGTATTTTTATATTTTATATTTTATATAAATATTTTTGTATAATTTTACAAACAAATTTTAAAATTGTCTTAAAAAATTTTAAAAATATAGTAAACGTTCGAGGCGACTCAGGCCCGACGAGCAGCCCGTGCCCTGGGCGAGCTGGCCCACGGGCCTGACCACGGACCTGGAGGTCTTGACCTGTCACGACCCATAGGTCGGGCCCGCACTAGCTGTGGGCTAGACTTGCCCGCGAATTTTTTCAATGAGACGACCGAGGCTTAGCCCAGCCCATTGACATGCCTACTTATATAAAGTTTAAAGAAATTTATTTTTAAGATGAAATCAGTATTTGGTATGTACAAATTGACTAGTTCTGATATAACATAACCTAAATTTATAACCCAATGTACTAAAAAAATTAGAACTGAAAATTCTACTAGTACTAATTTAAAATTGTTAACGTGATATTATAAATAATATTAGGGACTATCTTAGAGTTTTTATGAACTTTTAAAAAACATTTAGTACCTTTTGTCTAAAAATAATCACCCATAGGTCTTACATATTTTAATACATACATACATACATACATACATATACATACATATATATATATATATATATATATATAATGAAAAGCATCAAGAATCATAGGTAAGTAGAAATTATGGAATAATTAATAAAGTATTTATACAATTTGGTGGTAAAACAATTATTATCTGTAATAACTCTGTCCAATCGTGTTGCAAATTCTCCAACATACTGGGGACCAATGTCTCTCTATTATCTCTTTTGGAAGTTGAAAATTTTGATTCCTAATGCGAAAATCAGAGAGAAAAGCAGGAGCCAGAAGGCATTGGCAATGACTACAGTGTGCAGATACTGGTAATCATAACCAAAGTATACCTTGAGGAACAAATCCAACGGCACATGTCCATATCCTGGAATTTGAAGAAGCTGCTGACTGTCACCAACCTGAGATGTTACTATTCCGTAAATTGTCCAGGATATGGGATTACACCAATAGTACCACCTCCACCACTTGGGGATCATCTGTGTTTGTGTTTCAAATATCAGTACCAGTAAGCAACTTCATCAGACGATTCTTTTTTTACTGATATATGGGGTTCAAATGAGAAATATACTTACTGGCCAAGGGATGAAGAAGCCACAGAATAAGTTCCAGATGCTCACAAAGAATGCCATAACAATGGCAGCAATTTGAACGCTTGGAGTGAGTGAAACCACCATCATCCCGTACAATGAGAAGTATGAAAAGCAGATGAAGATGAAATAGTAGAAGTAGAAGAATCTATCCACCTTCCAGTGGAATCCCATAAAGTAGTACAGAGGAACAGAATATATCAGGGTTTGGATTGACACATAGATTATCTCTATAGCCACCTGCATGATACCCACAATTTCAACATTCACTCATGATCTTATGTGAAAATCATCATCAGCTAACTTTAGCTCTTCTTTTACCTGAGCAAAGGCATAAGGAAATGCTGAATACATTCCTGCAGCTCTTTCCCGATAAAAGACTGTTCTTTCAAGCACCACCACAGGTTGCACAGAATCAGCATTTAGCGCTCCAACTAAGAGTATTGAAGCGTAAGTAGCTCCAAGAAAGTTAATAATATCTTGTGGATTCTCCCTGTCAATAACATAAATCAATAACCAACTTCACTGGATTCAGAACTATGTTTCTGTTCTATATCCAAAAAACTAGCAATTCTAACTTACAATTTGGCTCCTTTGTTCCAGAAGACAAGACCAAACAGTATACCAGTGACAATTGTGACAAAAAATCGAATAGCATTGTATTCTGAGTTCCTCCAGTACGACAAATGTTGCTTCCAGAAACAAGCCTTGCACTGATTGATGAAGCTTTGAGAGTATTGGGATGAAAAGTGCAGATCCTTAGAACTTGATTGTGGAATGCTTAGTTCTTCAATCAGCTGTTGATTTCTCCTGTAAAAATTGTTTATCAGGACACAAACAAAGATTACTCCACAATTTTCTTTGAATCGGACGAATGCGTAAACTACAATCTTTCTTACTTACCTACACAAGTCAGAGCGAGCATAAACTTCTGCCAAATCAACACCAAGTTGAGTTTCTACAGCTTTAGTGCTAATCTCTAACATCCAGGTTGCAGGATTATAACCCTCTTTAATCTTTGGTATTCCTGGAATTGCCTGCAAGTTTGGTATCTTTTCATTTTCTTGTCTTGGCAATTCAACCTCATGGAGATTCTTTTTGGTGTTAAAACATAACAGCTCACCTCAAAGTACTGAACAAGCTCACGAGAATGGAAGCCTAGTGGTCCAGTGTATATCAGTTTTCCTCCTCTTTTCATCAACAAGAGCTGCAAGAAAGGCCAACTATGAGACCCAGAATGATATTCTTCATCCAACAGGAACTATATACATACATGAAAGCTACTGAAATGGACCTCATCAAAAGCTTCGAATACGTCAATGCTAGGTTGGTGAATTGTGCAGACAACTGTTCTTCCTGTATCAACAGTGTTCCTCACAGTTCTCATAACAACCGCAGCAGCTCTAGCATCAAGGCCTGATGTGGGTTCATCCATAAATATGATTGACGGGTTGGCAACTAGTTCCACTGCAATTGTGAGCCTTTTTCTCTGCTCTGTTGAAAGGCCATCAACTCCTGGAAGTCCCACTAGGGCATTCCTTAACGTGTCAAGCTCAACCAATTCCATTACTTCTTCAACAAACATCTATATTACAGTTGAATACTCTAGATAAGTGGAATACTTAAAGAGAGCAGTTAATCTTGGGTTACAGATATCAAAAGTAAAATACCTTACGAGTTCCTCCATTAACTTCTGCACTAAGACGAAGCCAAGCAGAGTATAGAATAGATTCAAAAACCGTGAGATATGGTGAATGAACATCATTCTGCTCACAGTAACTGCAGACACGCACGAACGTGGCTTGGTTCTTTGGATGACCTGAAACGTTGAGGCTTCCTTCAATTTTCCCCGAAGTCTTCCTTCCAGATAATACATCCATTAAGGTGGTCTTTCCAGCACCACTTACACCAACTAGTGCTGTCAGGATACCAGGTCTAAATGCACCACTAACATCATGCAGTAGCTGTAATCGTTTCTTTCCATTCTCTTGATTTTTCATTTTCTGTTAAGTTAAGAATCATTACTTTAAGATAAGATATCTAAAGAGATGCGATTAATCTGAGACGTGAATGCTTGGAAATAAGGACTTCACCTTAGGCATATCCACATAGTAGTTAACATGGTTAAAAGCAAGTGAAAGAGGTTGGAATGGCAAAACCATCCCCTTCTTTCTACAATTTAGAACTCCATCAATTGAAGCTGGCCCATCCTCAGCAAGCCTCACTAGCACAGTACATTGTATATAAAATTTTAGTTTGTAAAGCAGGGGGCTATAAATTCGAGGAGTAAAATTGTTGAGGTTCTGCTGTTAAGTTCTGGAGGTTAGTAAGCAGATTGTTGTAGACTGACCCGTAATCTGATGCCAACTAAAAAGAGAGCAATCGGACATATTTCAGACACCAACCTTTAGAATTAGGAGAAAGATGCTGCTTAGTGTGCTTCTTGGTATCCTTATCCACAAGTACTGCCTTAGAATTGCCCAAAGCTGAAATGTGATGAAAACAAGGAAGTAGTAGCAGAGCATTAACGTACTAATTTTCTTCCCCATAAGCAAGAAGCAAGGTAATCAGAATTCAGAAGTGGTCGACTTACATTTCAAAAATGTTAAACCTGCAATGAAACTTATACTGAAAAAAACAGAAAACCCAAGTAGCATTCCAATACTACCCCAATACCAGAACTGCTCATGGAATAATCCTCTTTCCTTGAGAAGAATCATCCCTATTGAGAATTCACCGCCTGCAGGCTGTTCCAGAGAAGGGTTTATATTAGTCAAGTCTGTTTAACTAAGACCTATAACTAATAACCGAATGTACTTTGCATTTTGCTTGTTATGAGATTCTTCAAGTTAATCAGAAAGTGACGAAAATCTTTTAACTATTTAAACTTACATCTCCCCATCTTTCATCGAGAAACTCGTTAATGGAAATAGCATTCTGTCCATAAGTTAAAGGGGAAATGTATGATGCCCATGTTATCCATGGTTCCATGTCATCTGCAGTTTCAGAAAGAAAAGAGATTGAGAGGAAAATAAGGATACACTCCAGGGTTCTTGTTTCATATTTCAGAAGAGTTTTGAGTTTGGTGACCTTTGGCAACGACGAAACCTCCAAGCACAACCACCATCAACAAGGTAAATGCACCAAGTAAACGTGCTAGGACCTGTGTTCTTCCAATGACTGCCATGAAACGGAAAAGAGAAATGGCTGCCTGATGTAAACTGAAGAAAGCCAAGAACTGTTTGGAGAACCTGAAAAAATTAGGTAAATGGTTAAGCAAGAACAAGAGAAACAGTAAGTGACTGAAACAGAAAATCAATTAAAAGTTGGCACTAACCTACTGATTTCTGGTGCAAAACCAATGGTATAATATGTTAGTGCCATCCAAATCCCAGATTCCAAAATGGAGATAGGAATGCTAAGTAGCCAAATTGGCAAGCCAAATGCCCAAGCAGGGAAGAACAAGGAATCCCTTTGCTTGAAGAAAACGGGAAGCCGAAGAACCATCATAGGAACCTCTACCATTCCATTAAACATCACAATCATTAGACCGAAAAATAAGGATCCCATAAACTTCAATGCATCTTGTCTTTTATTTCCTGTCATCTGTGTTCTTGGGAATAATGTCAAAGTTATAACGGCCATAATAGCTATTTGGCTGCTTCTGAATATGTATAGGAACATGTTTCGCTTCATCAGTAGAAGTTCTCTGGAAAGGCATGCCTTGAAAAGTTCCCAATTGGAGATGCCATATTTCTCTTTAACCAATGCAGCAGGATGAAGTTTTGACCTGTCAAAGGGAATTCCTAGATCATCTGAGAGTTTCTGGCCAATCTGATGGCTTTGAAAGATTTGGACAATATCAGGAACTGATATGTATCTGTACGGAAGGTTTCTGTTCATCCAGTACTTTCTTTGATCCTTTCGTGAAGTTACTTCCTGCAGAAAGTCAGCAACTCCCTTCCTTTCGGGGCATTTGAAGCCTATAGATTCAAAGAAGTCGAGCACACTTTCACGGGGACCTTGGTAAACAATCTGACCCTCTGAAAGCAGAATAATGTCATCAAAAAGCTTAAATGTCTCAGGAGCAGGTTGCAGCAATGAGACAACCATTGTCACACCCATGATATGAACTATTTGTCTCAAGAACTTTATAATTTGAAAAGTAGTTGAACTGTCTAGCCCAGTTGATATATCATCCATCACAAATGCTCTTGCTGGTCCAACCAACATCTCTCCTGCCAAGAATTGTCATGTTGCTCTCAGGAATAAGAAGACATTATTTCAAAGAGAAAAAAAAAAAAGATCATAATGTAACAAATTGACATTTTAATAAAAAAAATCTAAACTAGATTTGATCCGAATTCAATGATCAAAAATTAATTTGACAAAATTTTAAAATTTAAATTTATAAAACCCGATTCATAGATCAAAATTTAATCAAAAAATAATTTAAAAAAATTGACTGATTAATTAATAAACTGATCAGTTTTTAATAACAATGATTATTAAAGTAAATCAAATCGAAAAATTGAAAACTAAACCAAAAAAATAGGTCGGTTTAAAGTTTTCACTGCTGAATCGACTGAACCAATTCAATTTTTATATATATTTATATTTATATATTTCATTCCTACTTGATATGCCAATTTCTGATCTTCCAGAGAATAATTTCCGCATACAACAGAATTGTGAATATAAATAAATTGCCTACCAGTTGTCACACGCTTCTTTTCACCTCCAGAGATACCCCTTCTCATCTCGTCCCCAACAGGAATATCAGAACAGTTGTCCAAACCAAGCATCTATTATGAAATCTGTCAGATGTTGAGAATGATTCATGATCAACAGGAACTGTATTTGCTGTTAATGGATACAAACCTTTACTATGTAGTCTGTGATTAAACTACTCTTTAGGTCAGCCATGGCTGTGGCTTTCATGAATTCTGTGATCACTGGATCTGGTTCTATACCTAGTTCTTTCTCTCGTTTTGAAAGTTCCATCAGCATATCATTCCTGATGTCTGCTCCCAAGCAATATCCAGAGAAATTTAAGGTCTCACGAACTGTCATTTCGGCATGGTGAAGATCGTGATGACTAATATAAGAACATGTTCTTTGAGGAACAAACTCTGATAACTTATGTCCACAATAGGAAACTTTTCCAGTTACCTGTCGATTTCACTTATTATGAGTACTTGAAGCAGGAACGTTATGTAGACTCAGGATCTGACGATACAAGAAAGACAAACCTTTAGATCACTGCTCAGTTTCCCAGAAAGTGCACGCAGTAGAGTTGATTTCCCTGATCCTGGAGGCCCAAGAACCAGCGTTAACCTGCAACAGAAAAGCCAGTAACTGACCCTAGTCCACAGAATTTGGAACTATGTCATACGTTTTATGAGAAAGTACTGTCAATAAGATTTCGTTTTTAAACCTTGATGGCTTTATTAGACCATCTAAATCTTTTAGAATTTCGACCACCCTTTTCTGTGTAGAACAGACTCCAATCATTCCTACAATATCCTGAACACAGTAAAAGATTGCAAGTCTTCAGTTAATCAGAGAAAAAGTTGAAAGAGATTTGAGGAGTAAATTCTAGCAGAAGAACAGAAGAGTTCTTACCTCAATTACGTTCAAGGTAGAGTTGATCAAAGTTGGAAGTGCTCGCTTCCCGACATATGCTTCTCCTTCAACAGATAAATGTTGAAATCTGATCTCAACCTTTGGGAGTTCGATTCCTACCCTGTTTCCAACCAAAAGAAAACTTTACGAATGCAATAGCCAGCCTTTCGGTTTCTTCTCCCTCTGTACTCCTGACAGACTAATATCGCATGTTATTTGAAAAGAAAAGAACAATCACCTGTCAAGTCTGTCTCTGAGCCTCCACCAGAAGTTCTCATGGTCGACCTCTATAACTTTGAGAATACCATTAATGGCCTTCTTTTTGTTTAACATATCACAATTCGTATCATTAACCTCTCCATTTTCGAAGTTACAGTCGCTTATCTTGGCATCTTTTCCCATCCCTCCAGATTCCAGGCAGCAAGACTACACTGTAGGATGTTAGGATCTAAGGTTAACGCAACACTCACATGAACAAACAATTTATTTGCTTGAACCAGTCTTGGTAGAATATATTTTAACTGGTATTATCCCGAGTGCACAGTCTAAAATGAAGTAGAAAATGCTTAATTTTCCATTACAAAGATCTAACAAGAAATTCCATACCTTGGAAGGACCAGTGCTTTCTTCTTCTTGCCCACTTGATGATTCAAAAACAAACCATTCTCTGCATATTCAGAACCCTTCAAGTGGAGACTGATGAACATAGTGTCTGGAACAAGATATATACTTCTTTAAAACCTGAAGAACACTTGAAGACAAAATGAAGTACGAAAACTGAAGATTTAAGTTGGGGCTGAGACGGAATGTCTTTGGAGAATTACTAATGCAAACAAGAAATAGCACAACAGACGGTGAAATTATGTAATGAAATTAGTTCACCATGGTCAGCTATATTACATGATCTGTATAAACTAACAGAACAACAACAACAATAACACCCAGTATAAATCCTGCTAAGAAGTGAAGTCTAAGAAGGTGTAGTAGTACGCAACTTTATCTCTAACTAGTAAAAGACTGTTTTATTATTATTATTTATTATAGAAATAATCAATAATAAAATCACCTTGTAAAAGTTTATTTTTCAGAAACATCATTATCATAAAAGGAGACACCAATTGTCAATATTCATATTTTTATCATGGTTATCATATATATATTAGCACCCAAAATACTTTGGAGATGTAATTTTGGTTAAGTTGGATCTAACTTACTAATTTATGCTATTTAAGTTTACTTATATGTAAATCAAGTTGTTTCCTGACCGGTACAAGATAATGAAAGTGAGAATATTTATTTATGTTTCCAAACAGCCAGGAAATCGTGATGAGTGTTTTTGTTTTCCCGTTTTATGCTAGCTGACAATCGGTCAAATCCAATCTCTGTGATACAGTTTCATGGATGCTTTTGTGTAGATAACAACTACCATGGAGCTTCCACATTTGGCATACATACAATTATGATTAGATCTAAACAAAATTGAAATAAGGCATAACCTAACCTAATTTATGTACCAACTTAATTATAATAACACCAAACATCCATACTAAGGGACCTTAAAATTGGTGTTCTGTTCATTTTGCCATAATAAGATCATGAAGTTGACTCCATAGAAAACTCCAGTGGAAGCTCTTCTTCCATGGATCATCATTTCCAAATTTCTTAAACAATGTAAAGAAACTGAAACAGAAAGACAAGGGCAAAGGGTATTTGACATTTTAATTGTTCATTTTGCAGCAGCAGATGATCACATATACAGAAATTATAGTTTGGTGACAAAATCGTTCTTTCTCATCTTCTTTGGAAGTTGAGGAACTTGATGCCATAGGCAAAAACAAAGAAAAAGAGGAGAACCCAACCAATGTGGGCAAACACTACAGGAATAAGAAAGTCATGGTCAAAACCAAGGTTATCCTTGAGGAATGCATCAACAGCTACTGGTTCTGATCCTGGAACTGCAAGAAGAGTCTTGTTGTCCCCAAATTGTGATGTAAGGACTCCATAGATTGTCCAAGCAACTGGAGATCCCCAGTAGTACCATCTCCACCACACAGGTATGAGCTGCAGTGCAAGCAACCAATTGGAGTGAACATTGTTAAATCACATGATTTACGAAATTGATTATGTAAATATTTTGCCTGAATGCTAAATTCCAAAAACCCTAGTGTTGGTGTTCCACCTATCTATGCTTTGAAGAAATTTCGAAGGATTTCATTCGGAACAGAGTCGGAGGATTGCATACCGGTCTGGCGATGAGGAATCCAGAAAACAAATTCCAGAAATTGATGAAGAAAGACATAACAATGGCGGCAATTTGGCGGCCAGGCGTAAGTGCAACAACCATCATTCCGTACATTGAGAAGTAGATAAAGCACATGAGGATAAAGTAGTAAAAGTACAGGATTTTCTCCGCTTTCCATTCCAGCCCCATCATAGAGTACAAAAGAAGAGCATACACAACGGCCTGGATGGCAACATAAATTGTCTCAATTGCCACCTACGAGCACAAAAGTTAGGGTTCGCGTCAGATATAACAACAACTATAAACATTTGTGATTAATCCTCGGGAAGTTGCTTACTGTATGAGATCATTTTACCTGAGCAAATGCGTATGGTAATGCTGAATACATTCCTGCTGCTCTTTCACGGTAGAAAACTGTTCTTTCTATTGACACAACCGATTGAACAGTAGTTGCATTGGTGGCTCCGAGGAAAAAAACAGCCGCATAGGTAGCTCCAAGAAGATTGAATAGTTGCTGTTGATTTTTTCTGGTGATGTTAAAGATGCAAAGGAGTTAAGTCTTAGTGTACTCCCAAAAGAACTCAAGAAGAAAGTCTAGAACTGATCATGTTAGTAAAATTGCGGCTTACAGCTTGTTTCCTTGTTCCCAGAAGACGATACCAAATATGACCCCAATGACAATTGTCGTGAAGAAGCGAATAGCATTGTATTGGGAGTTCCTCCAGTATGACCAGTGTTGTTTCCAGAAACAAGCTTTGCATTGAGTTCTAAAGCTTTGGGAATATTTGGAGGGGAAGTAAAGATCCTTAGAGCCTGGTTGAGGAGTGCTAAGTTCTTTTATGAGCTTCTGATTTCTCCTGAAATGAGAACAAAAGGCGTTATGAGATAAATATATTTGTCTGTTGGTTCAAACATATGTTTGTACCTTGATGGGATCATGTGAATAAAGACAATTATGTTATAATGATACTAACTGGTAAAGATTCGAGTTGGCATAAATCTCCGCAAAATCAACGTCAAGTTGAGCTTCTGCAGCTGTAGAGCTCACATCTAGCATCCAGGTTGCAGGATTGTAACCCTCTTTGATCTTAGGCACTCCCGGAATGGCCTGGAGGGAAGTTTAGATGTTGGTTATCTAGACGATGTAAATGAAGAAAACGAGGAAAATAAAACAGAAAGGAAGACTCACTTCAAAGTATTCTACAAGCTTGTGAGAATGGCTACCAAGAGGTCCAGCATATATGACTTGTCCTCCTCTTTTCATCAAGAATAGCTGCAGCATACACAAAAAATTAGGTTATTTTCGAGTTATAGGTTATGAAGTAAGGCTAATTCATGGAAATTGTTAAGAGTTAATGATCCTGCAGTAGAAATCACACCTCGTCAAAAGCTTCAAATATGTCAATACTTGGTTGGTGAATGGTGCAAACAACTGTTCTGCCTGTATCCACAGTATTCCTCACAGTTCTCATAACAATGGCCGCAGCTCTTGCATCAAGTCCTGATGTAGGTTCATCCATGAAGATAATTGATGGATTAGCTACCAATTCTACAGCTATTGTCAGCCTCTTCCGCTGTTCAGTTGAAAGACCATCCACTCCTGGAAGACCGACTAGAGCATTCCTTAACGGTTTAAGCTCAACCAACTCCATGACTTCCTCAACAAACATCTGCACATAAAGAAGTACACTCAGAAATCTTATGATGACCTGTATTTTCAGACCTACGAACAATAAACTTAAAGTTGCATGATTATATGGACAGTATTCTATTCTGAATAGAATAATCAACTTCTATCAGGAAAAATTTAAGTTCACATTCGTGATTAGAAATCGTGCCTTTCTTGTCTCTTCTTTTACTTCTGCAGCAAGACGCAGCCAGGCAGAGTATAAGAGAGATTCATAAACTGTAACATACGGTGAATGGATGTCGTTTTGCTCACAATAACCACTGATCCGAGCAAATGTCTCCTGGTTCTTGGGATAACCAGAAATACTTATACTTCCTTCAGTATATCCACCAGTCTTCCTTCCAGATAAGACATCCATTAGAGTGGTCTTGCCGGCGCCACTTACACCTACCAATGCTGTCAGGACACCAGGCCTAAATGCACCACTAACATCATTTAGCAGTTGCAGTCGGTTCTCTTCAACTCCTTGGTTCTTAAGTTCCTGATAATTCACCAAGAGCATAGTGAAATTTCAATTACTTGTGTGAAAGCTGTCACTAATGGATACTGTGCATTGGAGAAATCGACTCACCGCAGGCATGTCTACATAATAGTTCACATGGTTGAAAGCCAGTGAAAGGGGTTGAAATGGTAAAACCATCCCTTTCTTTGGTTGCGTTTTCAAACTACCATTTCTGCTGATACTCTCTTGAGTATTTCTGACAGTCATGTTTGTTCCTGCGACAGATGATTGAGCATATGAAGTTGTTTAATCTCATTCTTATGCAAGACCTCTCCATGACGGTGTTCTTTTCAGTTCCTTATTTTCAAGATATAAAAGGATGAACCCTACTGATTAGAATTGAATGAATAATAGCCACTAACCTTCTGAATTCTCAGTGCTTTCAGGATTTTCTTCAACAACCACAGCTTTACTGTTACCAAAAGCTAAGATTAAGAAGACAAAGAAGATGGATTAGAAAATGGATATGATCCTAAAATTGTAAATTAAATTACCTTATGATATTACTTACGATTTAAATATGTCAGTGCCGCGATAAACAGGACATTGAACAGAAGAGAAAACAATAGAAGTGCCCCAGTAGATAGCCAATACCATCTTTCAGTTGTAAAGAGGCCTCTGTCCTTGAGAACTGAAATCCCAACAGTTGGTTCAGTGGGGTCACCAGTTTCCTGAAACAGAGAGGCTAATGTCAGCCACTTAACCTAAACTCTGCGGATTTTGAGTTCTCACAGAACAGAAGCAAACAACTTACCTCATTCCATCTCTCTGAAAGAAACTCGTTGATGGCTATGGCGTTCTGTCCGTACATCATTGGAGAAGCATAGTAACCCCACAGCAGCCATGATTTAATGTCATCTGCAGGAAAAGGTAGGAAGATTGTTTGAAATGCTAAAGAAGCGCAGTCGTTAAAGTATCAGATTGCTTGCTCTGTTTATTACCTTTGGAAATGATATAGCCTCCTAGCAGAAAGACCACCAGTAAAGTACAGGTACCAAGTGTATTTGCTATAACATCTGTTCGACCAACCGCAGCAATAAACCGAAATAGTGACAAAGCCATTTGGTGTATGCCGAACAAAGCCAAGAATTGCTTAAAAAACCTGAACAGATGTGATATTTCAGTTGGAGCCTCTCCAATTTCATTAATAGCAAAAATGATTAAAAGCTTACCTGCTTGCAGCAGGTGCAAAGCCAATGGTGTAATATGTAAGGATGATCCAAATTGCAGATTCGATTAAGGAGAGAGGAATTCTAAGGAGCCATATCGGCAGTGCAAAAGACCACGCTGGGTAAAACAGGAAATCTCTCTGCTTGTAAAACACTGGAAGCCTCGTAACAGTCATCGCAAGCTCTGCCATTCCGTTAAACATTACATTTAAAAGACTGAAAAATAGAGCTCCCAAGAATTTTGTTGCATCTTCTCTTCGACCAGTTTTCATCTCTGTTCTTAAGAAAACAGTGAAAGCAAGTACAGCCATGATTGTTATTTGTGTGGTTTTGAATATGAAAATGAAAGAGCTGCGTTTCATCAGCAGCCATTCCCGTGCAAAGCATGCCTGAAAGAGTTCCCAGTTGGAGATACCGTACTTATCAGTTACCAAAGCTGCCGGGTGAGTTTTGGATTTATCATAAGGAACCCTGAGGTTATCCGAGAGTTGTTGCCCAACATGAAAGGATCTGAAGGCTTGTACAAAGTCTGTCGCGGATACGTATTCATAAGGCTGATTCTTTCTAAACCAGTATTGTTGCTGGTCCTTCTTAGAACAAACCTCTTGCAGAAAATCTGCTACGCCCTTCCTTTCCGGACATTTGAAGCCAACATATTCAAAGAACTCAAGAATGTCTTCACGAGGTCCCTGGTAGACAATTTGGCCTTCTGAAAGTAGGATAACATCATCAAAGAGCTCGAATGTCTCAGGTGCAGGTTGCAGCAGAGCAATGACCATAGTGACATCCATTATATGGACCATTTGCCTCATGAACTTGATTATCTGAAAAGTAGTGGAGCTGTCTAGGCCAGTCGATATTTCATCCATGAAAAATGCCTTGGCTGGTCCTACCAGCATTTCTCCTACATTCATTACCAAGAATTTCCCATCAGACTTATAGCTATATAGCTGTAAATGGCAAGAACAGATACAGATACTGAATTAGCACACACCAGTAGTTAGACGCTTCTTCTGTCCCCCAGAGATACCCCTTCTCATTTCATCACCCACCATTATATCAGCACAGATATCCAATCCAAGTATCTGGGAGAGAATTTTAAGTATTAGGAAGTGATGAACTTGGGGAATGAAATTGTCAATGTACAATTATACAACTAACCTTTAAAACATAGTCTGTACTCAAACTGGTTTCTTGGCCAGACATGGATGTGGCTTTCATGAATACATCAATATCAGGATCTGGTTTGATACCAACTTCCTTCTCACGTCTTGACAACTCCGTCAACATGTCATATCTAGTTCCAACTCCTAAGCAACGCCCGGAGAAATCAAGTGTTTCACGAACTGTCATTTCACCGTAGTGAAGGTCATGCTGACTAATATATGCACCGGTTCTTTGAGGTATGAACTCGGAAAACTCATGACCACAGTACGTGACTCTTCCTTTAACCTGTTGATCATTACACTTGTCATCAACACATAGAATGATGCAATTCTCAGGAATTGCCTGAACCTATAATCAGCATAATGGATATGCTTAGGAAGAATACGAACCCGTAAATCTCCACCAAGTTTCCCAGCCAGTGCTTTTAGCAATGTTGTTTTTCCTGAGCCAGGCGGCCCGAGAAGCAGTGTCATCCTGAACACGAAATGGCAATGAATGAATACTTTTCGCAGAAAATACAAGGTTTTATTACATGAGAGCTTCTTCACTTGAAGGACTTTGTGCATACCTGGATGGTTTCACTATTCCATTCACATCTTGGAGTATCTTGACCACCCTTTTCTTTGATGGGGAAAGACCAATCATCCCAAGAACTCCCTGTCAAAAATAATTTCTGTCTTGAAATTTGATCAAAAGACCAGGTTGCTTGTTTACTACTAGTGAACAAAGCTTAGCTTTCGTTTTATGAAGATTGGACTAGGAGTTTGGGGTCTAAAGTTCCCTATGCGGAATATTATCTTGCTGAAAGATGATGAGAAACAGAAGAGTGTACCTCAATTGCATTCAAGGTGGAATTATACAGAGTTGGAAGTGCTCTAGTCCCAACAAATGCATCTCCTTCAAGTGAAAAATTCTGAAACCTGACCTCAATCTTTGGGATGTCAATCCCTACCCTGTTTCAACATATCTCTAGTGTCATGAACATCGTAAGTTACAAGTAAAACGACAATATGAAAACTTGTTTTCAGTAGATTTCCGCCTGAAAATTTTCGGAAAGATCGAACACTAAAAGAGATAAACCAACCTGTCAATTCTATTCCTAAGTCTCTTCAGGAATCTCTCATTGTCTTCCTCAACAACCTTAAGTATGCTCTCCATCAACAGCGTCTTATCCTGATAGCTAAGCTTTGTAACATCAACCTCAGTTTGCACCAACCTGCCATTGCTAACCACCTGCTTTAGTACCCCTTTCCTCATTCTTTCATAAGTTGGCAGTCTCTCTATGGCAGCCATGAGCAGCTCCTCCCCATCGTCCACTATATGCCTGCTGTTTGAGCACCTCGTGAAAACGTCGGGCGAGTTCCATATTTCTCTTATGCTTGAAGAACGTGAACTTCTACTGCCAAAACTCATCTGCCTCGTCAGGTCATCCCCAAAAAGCCCTGCTGCTGCCATCTTTTGATGTCTTTTTGAAGGTAACCTATGAATTTTATTGGGTATTGGATGAAGACTCACTCAACCTACCAAAACTTTAACCTGTCCAAGGATTCAAGGACTTGTTTCGCTCATTAACACTGTCTAAGTGCATATTATAGTGAACAGGAATGGTAATGCATGCACAACCTGAAACATTATTTGTTCCCTCTACTTTGGAGTACAATGGGTATGTATGCTCTGTACCAGTTTATTGGAGTGGTTTATATAGAGCCTTATCGAAAGAAGAAAGCCACAAGTTCCAGTGTCAGGAGACCTACAAGTCTCCGTCACTTGAAGTTCATCGAAGATGTCTTTTTCTTTTATCGTTCAACTGGTCAATCCGAGCATGCTGAGATTTTAAAAAATATTGAAACGTGGAAGAAAAATTAATGATGGAGATGCATCACTCTTGCTCTGTGGCCAATAAATTTCAAGCTAAGTATAAAAATTTTGTAATATTTTAAAAATTGAACTGAAAATTAAAATAATAAGATAAAAATTTAAAAGTTTAATATTATTGAAAGAGATTATTATTAACTATGAAGTTTAATTAAAAAAGAAATTATTAAATAAAAATTAATTTATTATTTTAGTTTATAAAAATTTCTTATTTTATAAAAATTGACCGATTAATTAAAAATTGATCGATTTTTAACAACAAAAGCTAATCAAAATAAATCGAACCAAAATATTAAAAATTAAGCTAAAAAATTGAACGATTCAAAGCTTTTATAATTAAACCCACCAATCGAATTTAATATTTGCCATGAATTTTCGTCAAACAAGAATGCAATAATTTAGTTTTGGTCCGTGAGACTCTGTTTTGCTGACTACGACAATAAACAGATGGACTACATTTCATATGGTGGACCTGGAAAAATTACCCTTACCTTGCATCTCCCTGGACTTTTATCCAACTTCTGTAGTTCAAGCTAGTGAATTCTGATAATAAAACTGCCATATGAGGGATAGTTTCTCCATAAGTGTTCAATTCTGCTTTGCTCAAGTTTACTTCACTTGTAACTATGAAAGAGCACCATACTAACTCTTTAATGGTGGCCTGCCACCTAAAATATGAATATAGCTTTTACATAAATAATAGAGATAAAACAGAGACACTTAGGTGAAAATTCTACTTAGAAGAAATAGAAATGCATGTCCAGTTATTAGTGAGAGGCGTATCAGAACACAGTATATTTCCTTGCAGCAAAAGAGTATGAACATAAACCATTTAACAACCATATGTGGAAGATCTTTTTTAAAGTCGTTGAAGATTGACAGTTGCATTCCCGTCTAACTACTTTTTTACCGGAGAACGACACCCACAGAATTTGGCAACTGCGTAAAGTAGAGTGAACAACATTAGTCAGTGGTCAATGGTCTCTACACGTGACTTTGTGGCTTTTGTGGGGGCAGCTTATGTGATGGTTTGAAGTCAAAAAGAAACTACGAAAGGAACAGCTGAAAAGGAGTCGTTGTCCTCAGTGATGGGAGGTCATAATTCTTCCCCTCAAATCCTCTGCCCTTTTAACTCTGTCCCAAATAATCCAAGCCATTTATTTATGTAGGCTCCACATAAATAGATGGCTTGAATTGTTTGGGACAGGGTTAGGACAGGATTAAGGGGCCAGAGGATCAGATCTCATAATTCTTCCCAGAAAAGGATAAAGTTTATGACGCCAATTTAGACTTTTCTAATTTAATTGATATTAAATAATGTATTTTATAAAAATTTAATCAAATATTTTTTATTAAATTTATAAATATATGATGTAAACAATTTAGATCTCTGCTAACAAATACAAGAATTAAGAACTATTGCATTTAACATGTTAGTCCGAGTTCGATCCAAAATTAATGGATAAGATTTGAGATGCTTGAATTTTAGGTTCGGTTTAAACTTAAGGCCCTATTTGGTTGAGAGATTGGTGATGGAATGAGATGGAACATAACATACTTCTATTGTTTGATTGAGGGTTTTATAATAGAATAGAACGGAATGAGATGGAAGCGGATGATTTCATATTATGTTTCATTTCATCCTAAACAGTGAAAATAAGAAACTTCCGATTCGGAAAGTTTAGGATGGAACGTAAATTAATAAATACATACTACCTAATATACCCTCAACAATTTTTCTTAATATCAATTATTTCTTCTAACTCTACCCCTTTTTTCCATACATTTATTACAGTCCACAAAAATTGTATATAATTAATAATATTTTCATATTATTTCTCCTTACCCTAATAATAATATTTTTATATTATTAATAAAAAATTGTATATAATTAATAATATTTTTATATTATTTCTTCTTATCCTAATAATAATATTTTTTATATTATTAATAATAATTGTATATAATTAATAATAAAATAAAATTTAATAAATTTTTATTAATGAAAAATAGAAAATATATATAAACATTATTCTTTAATTGTTTGTATATATTCCTATATAAATAAAAATAAAAATAAAAATTAGTAGAGTGGTCGAGTTAGTAGAGTGGAGGAGCATAGGTTTCTATATTTGAATCGTTATACTTACACTTCTTTGATCGGGCCTGTCATATAAGACTTGTTTAGTACGAAATACTCATACTTATATTCTCTCGATTGAACCTATCATACAGGGCTTTCAAATTTAATTAATAAGATTTGAGATGCTTGAATTTTAGGTTCGGTCCAGACTTAAATTAAGAAAATTTTGGATTTTAAATTCGAGAGGGCTAGCTCGAACTACGTAGTTTTATAGGAACCAACTCTGATCCATTGCCGACGCTACTAATACATTCACCAGTAGACCCATTTTTTCAAAAATCTGCAAGTTACCACAAGAATTTTGGAACTTGATGAAGAGTTTGGGCAAGTTTGCAATAGATATAAATAAATCTAAGTCTAGCTTGCCAAGTTGTTACATTATAAGCAAAAAGGCATATAAAATTCAAGTAGAGGGTAAGAAGTTCTAAACAACTGTGTGAATAATAAAACTAAGAGTATGCAAATGAACACCAAATAAAGAATTGAAGCAACCAAGGATGAAGTTTCTACTCCTCTCTGTGTGTAAATTTCAGAACGGTGCACTTAATCAGATTTCAAAATCATTATTCCACATTCAAGAGCAAAAAACTTCTAACATGTATGCAAAAACGCCTTAATGGCCATCATCAGACGAGATTGCTTCCTCGTTCTTTCTTGCCAATTCCATGAGACATATTGTAGATACCTTGTCCCTGAAACAGGAAAATAATGATAAACAAAATGAATCCGTCTTGATGAAGGGAGTATAAGTTCAAATACTTAGTATAGGCATCAAAAGCAGAAAACCCTTTGAAAATCAAGTATTGAAAGCATACTTACAATAAGGTACATTGAGCTGGCTGCAAAAGCTAAGGGAATGGCAACTGAAGTGATCTTATCGTAAGGTCCTTTCAAGTGCGTGTATTTGTGGACACTCTGGAAATACTTCTGCCGCTCAATCAGCTTCTCTCTGGGTCGAAAAGGGAGTTCCGACATCCTGTATTGTAATCACTAAGAACAAATTAAAGGTAAATCAATTAATATATCAGCACTGAATAAAGGCCAGATAGATGTGATTCATTGCCTTCTAACAAACACAAATAAAGATCTGTGCAGAGAAGGGAACTAATAACTACAATAGCTAATTGGATTCTTCGAAGCTAATGTGATAGTATCATAAAGATCAACCTAGAATCACATATGAGTAACATCCAGGGTAACACGCTTGCCAGGAACACCAAGCGCTTTTAAAACAAAATGGTCTAATTGCTGTCCTACGAATACTGCAGTATTTCTGAAGGATTATTCACTCGTCGATAAAGTTTTTAAATTATGCAATCATATTTGTGATGGGATACAAAAGCCCGAAAACATAGCACAAGAAGATGAAAAATCAGTACAACAAGCCAACAGATGCAAGACAAGAACAGGATTGGTAGAGTAAACAAAAATACCGAGAGCTGTACATAACATATTGCTTCCATCCAATAAAAGAATTACATGAAAGTTTTTATTGATATGAGACACTTCACAATTTTCATTCAAGTCAATAGCATAGCCTTCCTTGTTTATGATACACACAAGTTGGTTTGGTAATAATTTATTGTTATTCGAGTGTTGTCACCTGTAGAAACTGAAAAGTGTATGAGCCAGATATGGTAGCAGGAGATTTGGTTAAGGTAATTGGAGGTAGCAGGTACTTGTATTCTGATCTCAGGCTAGTTTTTTTATTATGGGGTTCAATGGCCGCTGGATATGGGGGTATATGGAAAAACACCTGGGTTCAGTACCAAGTTCAATTTCTGGTCACGTGTTCTTGTTTCCTTCTAGAAAAATTAGATATTGTCTCCACTGAGAAAACAACTAAATCAATCAGTGACACCTATAGAAATGTGGACCAACCCAGAAAGAATTCGAAACCCGAATTCTAAAGAAATGATAAGCCCGGTAATGAAAAAGCGCAAATACTCAGAGCTGAAGAAGCAGATTCGTTAGAGAAATGACAGTGAACTAAGAATCTAGTCCCATCCAACAAGATGGAGAAATTTTGAAATCAATCTAAATAGAATAAGCAAAATGACATATGGGAAAAGAGTTTGACAGAATATAGAAACCACCGGGATCGTGATATTCATCAGAGGCTGTGGATCTATTCCACCATTATTGGATGAATCTGAAACACCGTGCAATTTAATTCTTGAAAAACGTTGGAGAAACATAAATGCGGGCTAATCACTTGAAGATGAGACGCTTTTGAGCCATCAGAACAGTAGAAGAAGAACTCACCTGGATTGAAACACACGCAACGACGACGATCTGCTAAGCAAGCAGTCACGGAGAAATGGTGTACAAAACTACAATCTGATTGTTGTGGTGGTTTGTTTCGGGACCTTTGTGAATTAAACAATGTCCTACGGGTCGGTTTGGGATACCTGTGACATGAAACTCGGTCCAAAATGTAACATCTTCCTCTCTGTAGTATAATATGATTATTAAACGTATTTATTAGGGATGGTTAGATTTTTTTTTTAAAGGAGAAACCAATACTTGTTATTTTTAGATACGTACTGGGTAGACCTTCAGATTGATGCACTATCTTGCAAATCACACCAATTGGGTACTTCGCACTAGGCACGTCTTATACGATAGACTCCATCGAGAGAGTACAGGTAAGGGATTCGAACACAGGACCTTTTAACCCTATGCTTCCTTTACTTGACCAACTGCACCACCCCTAAAGGCAGGGATGGTTAGATGCTAAATTTAAGTTTCAAAATTAAATCAAGACGTAATTAAGATGATATGTTTTTCTTTACAAAATAATATTGTTATAAAAGAGTTCAAACAAATTTAATTTTATATTCGAATTACATAATTTAAATTTAACTAAATTTTAAAATAATTTTGAGTCCTAAATTAAAAAATCATATTAACAACAAATTTAACTTAATTTATTACTATATTAACTATTTATTTACTTAAAATGACAATAAATTTTTATTTGATATTAGAAATAACAAAATATTTAAATATAATATAATATAAACTTAATAAATTATATTAAAACATATATTTTATTTAAATTTTATAGGACCATTGTTAGACATGATAATAATCTATATACATGTCTATTATATAAAAATGAAAATGCAGAATGTTTGACATGCCTCCTCCCATTGGTGTTGAGAGATTTCGGATAGATATCAGAGAGTTCTTCTAAGCTTTTAGCGAATGCAAGAGATAGTGTATGCAGAATATTGCTAAGCCTAGGGACTCAATACATGTTTTTACCAACTTTATATGTCTTGTTGTCTTCCACCAAAACAACAAAAGGACATGATGGTTCAAAAGGACATGAGGTTTCATAATGAACCGACACGACCCATCAAAAGGAAACCAAGGGATAATAGTCTCCTACTTGGGTCGTAAATGTAATGTAAAAGTCATAAAACTTCTACTCAATTAAAGAAACTAAATGCACGAATCAAGGCTATAAGTCCTCTAAATGTGAGTATTATCTTTTATGTACCACGATGCATCTTATTTTTTTATATTTTAACTAAGTGAATAAACCTTTATGATTATTCTTGGTCTATAATAGTTGTATTTCTCAAAATAAAAATGTGTACACCAGAATGAGAAAAATAACAAATTAATAAGAGTTTTGTGAAAGTACATACATAAATCACATAATGAAACCAAGTTCTATTCTAGCAACATGATCCTTAAAACTCTTTGATGACATGCTTTTTGTTAAAGGATCATCAATCATCAATTCAGTGCTAATGTGTTGGATGACCACTTTGTTCTCTTTGACATGTTCCCTAATGGCCAAATACTTAATGTCGATGTGTTTACTTCGATTACGACTATTGTAGTTTTTGGCCAAGAAAACTGCAGCTGAATTGTCACAGTACATTCTTAATGACTTAGAAATGGAATCCACAATGTTAAGCTTAGATATAAAACTCTTCAACCATATGCCATGTGATGTAGCCTCTAAACAAGAAACAAATTTAGCCTCCATGGTAGAAGTAGCAGTCAAAGTCTACTTTGAACTCTTCTAAGATATGGCTCCACTGGCAAACATAAACATATATCCAGATGTTGACTTTTGTGAATCCACACAACCAGCAAAGTCCGAATCCGAATAGCCAACTACTTCGAGATTATCAGTTCGTCTATACATAAGCATGTAATCTTTGGTCCCTTGAAGGTACCTCATCACCTTTTTGG
>JANZXP010000195.1:3484742-3495612 GCA_027576715.1 Erythroxylum flavicans | reverse complement strand
AGATAATCCATTAATTCCTTAACATACTCACAGTGATTGATGAGACAGATGACTTCAATATCAATAGAATTTCGAATCTGTAAGAATAAATGAGCACCATCACGTAGCCATTCCCAGAGAGTGTGCTCCAATGGGGGATCATCGGTGAGATGATTATCCTTCGAGATACTACGTAGGTAAATCCAAATTGTTTTGCACCACTCAAAATAATTATGCCTTGTTAATTTATGTTCTGTAATTCTAGACAGCACAAGAATGACATCTGCTATGACTAAACTCTTATCGTCAGCCATAATGATACGGATAATGGAAATACACTAGAAACTGGAGCTGAAAATATGAGAAAAGAGAACCAGAAAGATATGAATAGAAACCACAGGTTCAAAGGAACTTACGACACACAAAAAATCCAAAATACGTTCAACAATGTCACAGAGAAGTGAAGGCAGCGGCTGGATAGTACAAGGGAATGGCGTCTGGGGACGTGTGTGGCGCGTAAGAGCCGGGGGTACTGTGTCGTCACCGATGAGGGTGATCGGAGGTCGCCGTGTTACGGAGTGCGCTATCACACACCGGCACTTAAGTGGGAGGTCGAGACTGCTGACAACGCATGTGAGACACACATAGGTCTTCTGGTGGGAGGACAATGAGCAAAGGCCTGTTAGCAGGTGACGGTTCTGATGGTGCCGGTGGTGAGGGAAGTTGTCTATTAAAAATGGGTGACCTAAGCAAAATGCCCAAAACCTACCCACTAGACAATGAATCTGCACACTAGCAGACGAAAAAAGAAGACTGAAAGAGACCTATTTCTCTGATACCATGTTATCTTGAAAGAAGTAATTTTATTGTATATCGTATTGAGTATGCAAAGAGTAGTCCTTTATGTACAGAGAGTTATTAGCCTAATATAGAATACAATTCCTATAATCAAGCTATACATAATTAGGATTATTCCTAGAATCGTGCAATATAATCATAATCCCTAGAATTAAGGATGTAATCTATAACAAGAAATAACATTAACAACATTATTCTACTAGAAGTTTTGCTGAGACATAAGGTCTAATGAGATATAAAAATACGCAACTTTATCCGTAAATAGTAAAAAAAAATTTCTGATAGACTCGTAAAAAATGAAAAAAATAGAGAATTGTTTGTAAAAAGAACAATACAAATTAAACATAAAAAGATAAAAATAAAATATAAATATAAATAAAGAATAATAAAAGATACATATTAAAATAAAAACATAAAAAGTAAAAGTTAAAAATAATAATAGAAATAATTGTAAAAGATAAATATAGACAAATATAAATTCAAAAATACTTGTAATTTTGAAACTCATAATCAAAGGCTTTCAATTTAGGGATGATAATTTTTGATCCATGAGCCTAAATTTAGTTATTTTTAATAGGCCGACCCATGGGTTAGGCCCAAACTTATACTGACTCGAGACCTAATTATTTTAAACAAAACAACATCTTTACCTAAAATAGTTAGACCTCAGATAGGTCTAGATTTAGGCAGTTCAAACTTTGTCCCAACTAAAAATTTACGTTATTATATATTTTAAATTTTAAAATTTTATTTTAAAAAAATTGACGGGCAGCTCATTGTCATCCTTATTTCAATTTGGAGATATTTAGAGGGCATAAATGCGTGAATTGTTTACGTTGATAACAAATCACATTAAAGAATTATAAAATAAATAAATATTTTATTTATTAAAGTTTTGTATGACATATATATTATTAAGTTGGCCAGAGGTACGAGGAGACACCGCGATTAGACGTGTTAGAAAGTCAATGTTGACCACTGTTGCTACTTCAAAAGATATAAGTCCAATTATATCATTTTACTACTATGTTTCAATGATATGTCAGTAACATGTTTAAATATGGATGATATCAGAAGGTTTAAACAACAATTGTCAAAGGAGTTTGACATGAAGGACTTGGGTCTAGCAAAAAAGATTCTTATAATGCAAATCACAAGAGATAAGCATAAAGGAACTTTGCAGTTATCTCAGCTAGAGTACATCAACCATGTTTTGCAAAGATTCAACATGGACAATGCCAAGCCAGTCAGCATACCCTTGGCAAGTCATTTTCATTTATCCAAGGATCAGTCCTCTCAGACTGAGGAAGAGAGAGATTTAATGGCTAAGGTCCCTTACACCTCAGCCATTGGAAGTTTGATGCATGCAATGGTCTGTACGAGATTTGACATTGGCCATGCAGTGGGAGTTGTTAGCATGTTTATGTCAAATCCAGGAAAAAGTCATTGGGAAGCAGTCAAGTAGATTTTGAGGTATTTACGAGGCATCACAGAAAAGTGTTTGTACTTTGATAAGGGAGAGTTGAAAGTACAAGGCTATGTAGATGTAGACTTCGAAGGTGAAGTCAATCACTGAAGAAACACCACCGGATATATATTCACTGTTGGAATTACAACTGTTAGTTGGATGTCACAAATACAAAAAATTCTCACTCTATCCACTACAGAGGCTGAATATGTAGCAGTGACTGAAGCTAGTAAAGAGATCATATGGCTTCAAGGTTTGTTAATTGAGTTGGGATTCAAACAAGAGAAGAATGTTTTTCACGGTGATAGTCAAAGTGCGATACACTTGGCGAAGAATCCAACATTTTATTCTAGAACCAAGCATATTGGACTTCATTATCATTTCATCATATCTCTATTGGAAGATAACGTGTTAATACTGGAGAAAATCTAAGGAAGCAAGAATCCAACAGATATTTTGACAAAGGCAGTGACTATTGACAAACTGAAGTTGCGTTCAACTTCAGTTGGTCTGCTAAAGTAACAAGAACGAAAAATCTACTGTAGAGGTGTGAAGACATATTTGAATCAGTCTTCAAGTGGGAGATTGTTAGTCAAACTTTGCATAAATGCCAAAACAATTGGTTGGCCACAATTGTCGAATGGTGCAAAATTCTTTGGATGATGCAAAATTAGTCATAGTTAAGTTAACAAATTATGATTTTTGTTCAAATTTTTCCTATAAATAGGTTAGCATTCAGATCAATTTTATATGTCAAAGCTTAGAGAGAAAAGGTTTAGTGAGAGAAAATTGAGGGTAATTTTCTTAAGTTGTGAGTATTGTATAATTTTTCCCTTCAGTAAAAGATCTGCAGCAGGTCCGGAGATGTAAACAAATTTAGTTGAACTTTGTTATCAAATTTTGTGCGTGTTATTTTGCATTACTGGTTTATAAGAAATTTGCGTAATTTTCTTAACATACATTTCTCTGGAAAAGTTCAAGACAAGACAAGTTTGTGGAATCTTTTAATAATGTGTCTCATCTATATTATCTAATCTTTTCTACTGGAGAATAATTTGATTTATTTTCTTTGACGGAGATGATGTCCCTTTAATGAAATGGCCCTATAAATTTCTGAGGGAATAGAATGCTGCGAAAGACTAACAATAAAGGACCTTATGGTTAACGAATTTTGGGGAGGACTTGAAAGATGCCAGTTGTTATCCTACTATAATAAATTGCTCTTTGCATTGCCTATTAACACTTTCATCCCTTAATTCTCTTAGTTTGAGCATTGTCTTCTCAAGGTTTTTAAAGACATATAAGAGGATTCATATTTTCCCCTTACTCGATTGAATATCATATATATTAGCCAAGTACATGGTCGTGAACACTAGTTTCACGTTCCTTATTTATTTAATAGGCATGCGGACCTATATCGAATTAAGTAACCATTACTTGATGAAATTATTAGCACTAAATCTTCATGACGTGCCCCCTCCCAAAATACGAGAGAAAATGGTTTCACTCATGATATAATTAGAGATGATGAAAACAAATGATGCTCTTTACATATCTTATTAATCATTGAGTGTACAGGTTGTATTAATAGTATGTACAATGATAGAAAGAGAAATGGAGGAAGCTAGAATACACGGTTGTTATAACTAATGTCAGAGATTTGTTATAACAGAACGTAGCGTTGGTGAATGGTTTGTTATGAGCTGTGATTTATTCGTATTACGCCCACGCAATATGATGTCTCTGCTGGTGACATTCATCTTGTCCCGAAATGTTTCAAATTTATGACGAGAGAGGGCTTTTGTGAGTGCATCTGCAACCTGATCTATGGTGGAAACATGTGAAACCGTCATGTTATTGGACTGAACTTGTTGACGAACAAAGTGATAATCCAATGCTAAGTGTTTCATACAGGAGTGAAATTTCGGGTTCGAACAGACATAGGTGGCACCTAAGTTATCACTGAACAGAGAGGGAGTTGTTGGCAGAGGAATGCAAAGTTTATGCAGAAGGCTTTGGAGCCATATAACTTCAAAGGCTGCGGAAGCAAGAGCACAATACTCAACTTCTGTAGAAGAATTGGCCATTGTACGTTGGCGTTTGGAGTTCCATGAAACCAGATTTGGACCAAGAAAAATGACATAGGCTGAGGTAGATGTACCTCCCCAATCAGCATCGCAAAGGCATGAAGTCTCAGTGTCGTAGGGCTATAAAGTTGAAGACCAAAATCATGAGTGTGTTTGAGATATCACAAGGTCCGTTTAAATTGCTGAAAGTGAAGCTCAGTCGATTTTTGCATGAATTGGAAAGCTTATTTAGCGCAAAACTTAGATCTGGACGTGTAAGGGTAGCATATTGAAGGGCCACGAGAATACGACGATATGTTATGCCATCTATATTAGTGGTGCCATCATCTAGTTTGGGTGTCGCAGTGGTACTCAGAGGGGTATTGTATGGATTGCAAGTTTCCATAGCAAACTTATCTAGGATGTCATGGATATAGCGTTGCTGTGAGAGGAATAGGCCATCAATTGTCGAAATAATTTCTATGCTAAGAAAATAGGTGGGAAAGCCCATGTTCTTCAGTGAAAAATGCTGAGATATAATAGAGATGAAGGAATTTAATGCTGTGCTGGAGTTGCCCGTAAGAAGGAGATCATCAACATAGATTAAAAAATAAAGAACCGTGGAGTCATGATGGAGAATAAACAATGACGTATCACTTGTGCTGTTGTGGAAACTATACTGAAGCAAAAATCTACCCAGTTCTTAGTATCAAGCACATGGTGCTTGTTTCAGACCATAGATAGCTTTGCGCAATTTGCAAACATGGGTTGGATGGGTGGAATCTACAAATCTAGATGGTTGATGCATATACACAGTTTCAGACAAATGACCTTGAAGGAAAGCATTGTTTACATCCAGGTGATGGAGTTGCCACGAGTTTGCAAGAGCAAGAGTAAGGATCACCTTAATCGTTTGATGTTTAGCAACCAGGGAGTATGTTTCCTTATAGTCAATGCTCAGATATTGACAGTAGCCTTTGGCAACCAGGCTAGACTTGTACCGAGCAATAGAGCCATCGGAATGGGATTTCACTCTAAAAAGCCACCTGCAACTGACGACATTCAAAGCTTCATCGGCTGGAACCAGTGTCCACGTACCATTATCTATTAGTGCATTATATTCAGCGCTGGCTAAGTCACGCCAGTATGGAATCTGTAAAGCTTGATATTTGTTTCTAGGTTCTTCACTTGGAGGTAAGAGGTGTTTAGAGATGGTGTAGGTTTGGTTTTATGAATGTTATTCTTGGCCCTAGTAGTTATAGGGTGAATGTTGGTGGGATGTGGTGGAGGTGGGGATGGCGTAGGATTAGGAGATGGGTTCAATGGCGGCGATGAAGGTGCCACAGAAACAGTTAGTGGTGATGTCGAAGAACGTGCCACTAGAAGGAGTTTATAGGAGGGCTGCGTAGATGGTATCATGTTTGTAGAGTCTAGGAGAGTGGGTGGGGGAAGGAGGGAATGGTATGAAAATTGACCATCAATGAAGTTGACATGACGGGATACATACAATTTGTGGGTGGCGGGGTCAAGACAAATATAGGCAAATTGAGACCTAGAATAGCCAAGAAAAATGCATGGAGTGGACCTGGGCTAGAGTTTATAACGGGTGTATGGGTGGAGCCACAGAAAACACAGACACCCAAAGTAGTGAAGATGATCATATAACGGGGATTGATGAAACAAGATTTCGTAGTGGGTTTTCATGGCAATAATTGGTGAGGGCATTCTGTTTATAAGGTAGACCGATGTAAAAACTGCAAAGGACCAGAAAGTAGGAGGTAAGTTACTTTTATAGAGTAGTGCTCTGGATGTGTCAAGGATATGACAATGACGACTTTCTGAAGCACCATTCAGTTCAAGGGTGTGGGGAGGAGTAGCTTGAAGGGATATTCCATAAGATTGTAGAAAAAGTTGGAGTTTTAGGTATTCACCGTCGTTGTCTATGTATAGGGTGAGAATAGGAGTTTGAAAATTTTTTTCAACAACTAATTTAAATTTCTGAAATATAGCGGGAACATCAGATTTGTTTTTGATGGGATATAGCCATGTATATTTGGAAAAATGATCAACAAAAATTACATAATACTAAAAACCGTCAATTGAATAAACAGGGCAGGTCCCCAAACATCCAAAAATAAAATTTCGAATGGCTTAGTAGTGGACAAGTGTTGCCTAGAAAATGGTAACTAGTGGCTTTTAGCACACTGACACGCGACACAGACAGACTCAGGATTAGAGGAAGGCACAATTTTATTTTTGGACTTAAGGAACTGAAAAATTTTATTTGATCGATGACCGAGGATGTGATGAATGATGCTAGAAGGTAGGACTCGAGAGTGAATCACTTTTGAATTGGATGATGGAATACTGAAATGGTAGAGTTCATTGTGGCACGTCCCCGTAAACAGGATCGATTGTGTTTGTAGATCCTTCACTTGAAAAGAATCAGGAAATAATTCAATGGAGACATTATTGACAGTGCAAAGATGTTTAGCCGAAACTAAATTTTTGCCAATGTTGGGTACATGAAGCATGTTATCATATAAGAGTGAACGAGAGGAAGTGAGTAGATGGAAGCTACCAGTGTTATCAATGGGAAGGGTATAGCCATCTCCAACTTGCAGGCCATCAGTACCTTTGTATGGAGTATGGATTGCTATGTTCTACAACTGATTGGTGACATGGTGGGTAGCACCAGAGTCAAGAATCCATTGTGAAAGGTTAGAATATGCAATGCCACTACTGGAGTAATTTACAGTTGGTTGTCGAAACCTCATAGGTTTGCCATGCAGCTTCCAACATGTCTTGACTGAATGACCTGGACACTTACAAAATTGGCAAATGACTGAGTGAGGCCGCTCACTACCGGAGCGTGAAGCAGCTGTGCCATCTTAGCAAGGTGAGCCAGTGCGTGGGCGTGGTTTGGGTGAGTGCACAAGTCATCCACGATATTGTGGGGAGTGCTGGGAGGGTTAGCCAGACACACTTCGTTGCATAAAATGGATGCTCAGTGGATCCTGTAACTCAAGTTGTCAGGACTGTCTTTGTAAAAAGGATTCAAAATCTATTAGTTTGTCACATAATTCATCAAAGGTAATGGGTGTGTCTCGAGCTCTCAAGGCAGCACTGAGTTCTTTGAAATCTATAATGAGACCATTTAATGCCTGCAGCACCAAGTCAGTATCATCTTTAGGTGACAAGATCACAATAATTTCATCCACAAGGTCACGAATTTTCTTAAGGTATTCAGCAACGCTAGAGTCACCCTTCTGTATAGTCAGGAGCCTTTCTTTGAGGGAGAGAATTCGTGCCCTGGATCGACTAACAAAAGTCTTCGCCAATAGATCCCAGCCTTCCTTGGATGTCTTCACCAAACGGAGTAACGTGATAACCAACGGGGCCACAGACGACATCAACGCATGAATAAGTAATTTGTCTTGTTTGGTCCATATTTTGTATTCAGATAACGTTTCAGAAGGGCACAGATAGGAGCCATCAATGTATCCTTCAACACCATATCCAACAAACAGTGAGATCATGAGAGCTTTCCATGAGGGGTAATTGGCACTAGTAAATTTGGCGTCAGATGACAATCCAGGGTTGATGACGATAACATTGGAGGAGGAGGAGAAGTCAATCGTTGTTGATGAGGAAGAGTTTTCTGGAGCAATGGGTACTGGATCTCGAGCTAGAAGGTGGTGCTCGACAATAGAATGGATGAGAAAAAACTGATATTAGATTGTTCTCAAGTGATGGAAGAAAACACTCGGCAGAAAAAATTTTTAGCAGTGAGCTCGTGGCTCTGATACCATAGAGAGGATGAAAACAAATGATGCTCTTTATGTATCTGATTAATCATTGAGTGTACAGGTTATATTAATAGTATGTACAATAATAGAGAGAGAAATGGAGGAAGGTAGAATACAAGGTTGTTATAACTGATGTTAGAGATTTGTTATAACAGAATGTAGCGTTGGTGAATGATTTGTTATGAGTTGTGATTTATTTGTATTAATAATAACATTTATGTCCATGTAAGGAATAAGAAAAAGTAGAGGTACATGGTTGATTATAGCATTCTATGCTTAGGAATTAATGCGATTAACTAGGTTTTTTTTCATTGCTAGCCCAATTAAAGTGGATAGCTTTTTGGCTTAGTATCTGAACTTAAAATATTTTTAAGGCGCGATCAATTCATTACCAACAAAAGTCACTTTTGAGTGCTAAACCTAATGTATAATAGATTTTATAGAGATTGTAAAGCATCATCTATCACTCTTAGTTTCATATCAACCAGTTCTAAAATTTCTCTTATCGTAAAATATACGTTAGTTGTACAACACAGTTAATTTATATATGGTATTAAAGGATTTAATTTAACTTGAATAAGGTTTTAAATTCAACATAGTTATTGTCATCAAATATTAATTTACTTTGGAATAACCTTATTTATGACGATTTTTTGAAGTTTGGGCCATAGGTTGTTTTAGGCAATAATAGAGAAATCAAGCAGAAGGAAATACCAATCACGGGGGTCCTTCTAAGATGAAGAACCATTAGAAGAAAAACGCAGTAACTTTTTAACTTCTTTCTATAAAGAAAATGAGAGTAATAGAGTTTGATCGCACGAACAAGAGAATATAATTTTTACACCTTTCAATATGCACATGAAAATAGCTTTATTTTATTTGAATGAAATCTCTCACTGCCTAAGCTAAGAAATCAGAAGTTGCTTGCACACATATTAATGCACTCTACAAACCTTATGGATGGTCTCCACGTCTAATATATTACTTCACCATAGGCTGTCTCGATCTAAAGATCCCCAGTATTACTTTCAAGAACTTGATTTCTTGTCTTCACCATTTTTCAAAGTCAAATCCAAGTTTGATGGGAAATCTCAAGAACATGAACTCACGTTACCAAAAGTTTCAGATCCTAACTTGAATCTCTATTGTAAGATTTTATGCTAGGCTTTGTTTGGTTGGCCTGGAATTGACTTGAAAAGGTAATCTTTTTCCTAAAATTTATATTATTATGTTTGATTTTTTTTAGTAGTTAGGAAAGTAAAAACTTTCCCAATTTAAGAAAAATTATAACATTTTACTTAGATTTTAAATTCCATTACCTCCTTTGATATCTACGTTACTTTCCTCATGAATTTACTCTAAAAAATATGTTATTCAAAAAAACCCCTCCCTCTCAAATCTTCGAAACTCTTTTTTATAAAATCTACCTCTCTTCAACTTCTCTCTCTCAAAACCCATCTTCATCCTGTTCAACTTCTCTCTCTCAACTCCATTAACGTCTGCAAAGATCGAGAGGATTAACGTCTACCTCTCTTTAACTTCTCTCTCTCAACTCCCGTCTACCTCCTGTTCAACTTCTCTCTCTGAAGTCCACCAACATCTGAAGAGATCAACAGGTACTGGATTAACATCTACCTCTCTTCAACTTCACTCTCTCAACGTCCGATTTTCATGCTAGTTACTGGAAAAATTGTTATTATAGCATGTGAGGATGAGAGGGCTTTGTTTGGTTGTTTGTTTGTTTATGGATCGGTCACTCAAAATCCCTTCAATTCAGTTCTCCTCCTCTGGTATTTGTCAATTCATTGGTTGTATGGTAAAGCTTTTTTGCTGGGTCCCACGGCAGTCGCTTCTTTTTCTCTTGATGATGATCTTCTTTTTCTTTGACACCGTCGTTTAATTCAGTTCTCCTCCTTTAGTATTTATTTATTCATTGGTTGTATGATAAGGCTTTTTTGGCGGGTCCCACGGTAGTCTCTTCTTTTTCTCTTGGTGATGATCTCATTTTTCTTTGACATCGTCGTAGGTGATGTTCTCTGGAATAAATTATGGTTTTTTTTAATTTAAGTTATGTTGAATGCCTTGATTACGGTGTTTTTAATTGGAATAAGTTAAGGTATGCCGAATGCCCTGATACAAGTAATTTTTTATATCTATTCAATAAAGTTTAATTTTTATTTTCAAATTTGTTGATTAATTGATAGGTGATAAAGAATTGCTGGAATGGATTTGGCTGCAAAGAAGAAATTGTTTTATTTATTAATGGATATTCAAAAGAAACGATTAGACATGTTAAAAGTCATATTACATATCCTTTCGGTCGTAATATTGCATCATGGAAAATATTGTTTGAAATCTCCATACTCTGTTGATGAATATGATTAATCCCGATATCTTCATAGGTTGATATATGCTAGTGATTCAACATGTCGTTTGGAGTTACGTATGGATAGATTCATATTTAGAAGATTAGTAAATATGCTTAGAACTATTGGTCGATTAATAGATACCAAGAACACAACTGTAGATGAATAAGTAGCAATGTTTTTGTACATTCTTGAACATCACGAGGAAAATTGTAAGATAAAAACTGACTTCTTACGCTCAGGAGAAACAGTTAGTAGGCATTTTAATCAAGTATTAAATTCAGTTCTTAGACTTCAAGGAGAATTGCTTAAAGTGCCTGAACC
>JANZXP010000195.1:3445965-3483026 GCA_027576715.1 Erythroxylum flavicans | reverse complement strand
GATATATATAAACTAAAAAGGATAAGATATAACAAAAAAAAGCTAAATTAAATAAACTACAATATAATAGATTATTTTGTAAATTTTTAAAAAATTTTAAAGACTATTTTATAAATTTTAAAAATTACCTAAAATAATATCCGTATTAACTGATATTGATATAATATTATATCAGAACTTAATCTGGTAATAAATCTGATATGATATTGCAATCAATACACGTAAACAACTGTCTATTATGCATCGTCATTTTTATTGAACAAAAAAGGATATTGTATATTGATTGTATTATGTGAGTCATGCAATTACCTTTGGTAGTATGAATTGAAATGATAATTACTCAAATTATGAGTCCCAAATATATTTTATAATTTATATATTGTAAACAGAGGTATGAATTTACTTGATTTTTTTTTCCTTTTCATATTTGCCCCTTAAATCTTCAATATCCCCTCTTCCACCCTCAAAGTTTCTTTTATTTAACTACAGACCCCTTCTAGATTGCCTTAAACCCACGATAACCCCCACTTCTCTCTTGGCTTGGAAGCAAACAGATAGATCGAAGCTCATCAGCCCCTGTTTCTTGGACTGGATACAATCATTTGACAATAAGTAAGAATTCAACACCAAGAATCCCTCATTTCTCTAAACCCAGAAACCAATTCCTTACAACTTAGTTTCCTTCCGTAAGATTCAATCTACATCATTCTCAAAGTTTTCACTAGTAGTAATAAACATTTCTCCACGATTGGTATTGCTTAACTATCAACTACTCTTTTTTCAACTCAATGTTTCAGTTGACAAATACCGTTTGTTGTCTCGTCCTGTTGGTGCTTGACGAAATTACCCAATTAAGTTCTTTCTGTAGTGCTAACCCTTTTCGTTTTAAGAACTATCGCTCTATCTTATTTCTTATGATGAAGAACAAACTCGGTTTCTTGGTTTCAGTCTTTTGTTTATGTATTATGAAGCTGATGTAGAGCTCGTACTAGACCTATAAATACATATGTATACGCAGGGTTGATTTTATTTTGGTCACTCATAATCAATCATCTTTCTGTTTTATGATTTATAGGTTCCATTTAATAATTCCAGTCGGTTTCGCTGGTGAAGACTTTACTCGAAAGCAGTCATGGATGGTATGTCAATTGTCTTGCCTTTCTTTGTTTCTATCCTTCTCTCATTTTTCTCCCGGTTGTTTCATAACGAAATGCCCCTTGTTGAGAGTCGAGTTACATTTTTTTTAGTTTCTCTCTTCAGTGGATTGTCTGTAGTCCAAGTCTTACGTGTTAATGCTGTGAGATGGTTTTGCTTGCTTCTTGAAAAAAATAAGAGGAGTTCTGGATTTAGATCCCAATGGCCAGATCAAATGCCCTTCAAGTTGGTAATTAAATATTTGATCAGAAAAGTAAAGGGATATTGTTACTTGCTTATGTAGATAATACTATTCCATGTCTGATCAATCTAAAACAAAGCTGGTTCGGAAAATGTTAAAGAATCTTTGAGTCTGTAGGCTGCTGTATAAAATTCAAGGTACATCAAGAAATGTCAATGGTGCTATTAGGAATACAAACTTCATGCAGAAGATTGTGGATAAAATGCCTAAGGTGTATGCCTATGGATAGTTAAAGAAATTAATACTTTGTAAATAACGGGCATTCATGTACTTGCATTTGTTTGATTAAGTTCCATTCTTATTTCATGCTTTGTCAGTTTAGATTAGATCTCAAACGGTTTAAAGTTCATCCTACGAGAAAGGTTTTAATTGGAGTTTTCTTCTTTCAAATGCACAACGACAATCCATATATGAAGTGTGCACTAGATTGGTGCCTTACCTTATTTCTCTTTCATTTTAATCATATTATATATAACTTTAAGTTTGATGATTCGTGCTGTGGATTCAGTTGATGCACAACCAACCATGGAGGAGACTATATTGGTTGGAGATGACCTGATGATGGGTCCACCATCTCCTATTGTACCACCAGAAATTGCCTCTCATGTGCTCGAAGGTGTTAACTTGTGTGATGGTATATTAAGGACCCTCTTTCTATGTAAGTTCTTTCTTTTTTAAGGATTCAAGGATTTCTTTGACATGCATAGACACTTTCCAGTAAACACAATTAGTATAAAATAATCTGTGCATCGTAGCTGTTCATATACTATTGAGTGTAGACAATAGATTGCCAACACACATCTAATTCTACGACCATGATATAGTAGAAGAATAGATGCTGCCTTATACATATGAGATAGTCATCTCAACTTGATACAACCGGGGACGAATGAATCAGTTGTAGTGGCCTAATGTTCATGATTTTTATTGAGAAGATTTATTCGTATAGTTATCTCATTCTTGCTTTACATTGTAGGTTTGCAAGTCAATGAAACTGAACCTTTTTGTCAAGATGAACTTTCGTTGTATCATGATTGTGCTGTAAACAGGGTCAGATGCTTTCTTCTTTTATTAGTTTGTTAGTTTGTCATAACAAAAAAACAAAAAGGAATGCTTTAACATTTATATGATAATATTTTACATTCTTGGCTGTCAAACTTATGAACTTTTTTTTAAAAGCAGGACCAGGTGATAAGGCAACGGCTTCAAGATAGTGAGCATAAGTTGGGTTTATCAATGCCTTTAGATGAAGCAAAAGCAAGAGCTTCTCAGCTTGAATCAGAAGTCACAGCTTTGGAGAGGTAATTTTTCATAACTTTTAATGTTTATGATCACGGAAACAAACTATGCAAAAAATGTTCATTATGACTATAAGTTCAAATTTATTTACTTGGGACTATCTGTGGCTGTGTAAGTATAATTGATACACTATTGCATTTATTAGCTCTTATGGTATTTAATAAAAATGAAATATTGAAGAATAGCTTTGAATTCCTTAGCTCTGACTTAAGTATCTCCATCGAGAATCCTGAAAATTCTGTAAGATGTTTGAATACCTTGGAAGAAGAGCTGCATCTTTCAGTGGCTATTAAGGTCATTCTGTACTTTTTAAACCTTTAAATAATGCAGGGATACCACATTAGTGAGCCATCTAGTTGTTTCAAAAATGTAAAGAATCACATGATCCTAGAGCTTTCTCAAATTTATTGCTTCTTCACTCATCATCTTAAAAAACGGTAGCGATAATAACGGTATCTTATTTCTGAAGGGTTAAGTACACTAAGGCACCTGATGGTTTAGATAGTTTCATGAATGAGCTTATTTTTTTTCTTTTTATTATGTTGACTATCAAATCATAGGGACTCCAGTGCTAAATTCAAACTACAACGAGTGATGTAGAAATCATCAATAACTTGGGTTCCAATGCCTTTTGAAGGGATCAGAAAAGTTACACATAAGTCCTCTGCTCTATGTTTTGATCCAATCCATAAAATTATGTCAGCTGATGTCCATTCTTGTTATATTTATCCAAACTAGTCATGAGTCGTTGGGCTTGAATGAAAATCTAGATTTCTAGCACGTCCATGTGGAAGGATGGAGCCATAACTAAATTAGCAAATTTAGGTTGCAAGTCAGTTCATGTTGATCTGGAATCCTGCAAAGAGAAGCCTGGTGGACGTCACCATTTTCTAATTACTGATATCAATATGGTTAGTGTAGGAGTTATAAGAGGAGAGCAGTTGCATTATTCTTGCTTGCATTTCTATTTTATTGTTGCATTCCCCTTTGTACCAAAAGAGAATAGAGTTTGTGTTTTGGTTGTTCTGGATTTGGTAATCAGTAATTCATACTTTCCATGTTTTTTTTAATTATTTAATTCTATCCTACCGTAGTTGATCTTTGTTTTTGTCCATACTTTAGTTTGATTCATGGACTAGTATTCAAAAAATTGTATTAGAGTACGTATACAACTTTCCAACCGCAATGCCTTGCTATTAGTGCATGTTTTTTAACTACAACATTCAGACTTCAATCTCATTTGTTGCGACATATTTCTGTTCATCTAATTGTAATTGGTGATCACTGGTGTTCAAACTGTCCAGGCGCTTGATACTTGCTAGTGGAATTGAAGGCATTGACGGGTTTCGCCAGAGGTGGAGCTTACATGGTCGTCTTACTGATACCAAGTATGTAGTAGTTTGACATCTGCTTCAAATAACTGTTCCAAGTGTTTATTTGTATTTTAAGTATCACAAAACTACAAGTCTTTTCTCATATCTTATGTTTAAGTACGACGATACGATTATTGCACCATTATAAACGGTTGTTTTTTCTTTTAACATTCTTTTTCAGAAGAAGGTTGGAGTCCCTAAAACAAGGGATGGACAATAGAAAGAAGGATGTGACATCGGAAGAGCCACCAGCTCAAAATTCAACCGGAAAAAGATGGTTCTTCCGATGAATTCATTTGGTGCAGTGTTCCAATGTTGATTTGCTACGGCCGTTTGTTTTGCTGCGATTAAATAGCAGGATTTTGTGACAGTAGTAATTTCATACAAAGTCTGCGCTTTTACACGTATTGGCAATTTCATCTATAATTAGTCGCAAAAAGTAAATAAATGGCATAAACCGTGGATAGTAATGTAAACATCTTAAGGTTTTACCTTGCAGATCATCAGTTCTTTCAATATAAAATCAATTAAATACAGTAATTTAAAATTTCTTTTGTTGCTCCAAATGGATATAGATTGTGTATTTGTTGTCATTTTGTTCTGTATAAGGCGCACATGAGTTACTAAAGAAAAGTTTAAATGGGCCAAGACTTGTGTCATTATTGTTCGAAAGGAAGTCTTTTCTGATTTGAATTTGGTAAAAAGAATGTTACCTTAAAAATTAGCCAACATGTAGTTTATGGCAAGTAAATGTCTCAACATGAATCAGCAATGGACTGTTATTTGTTAGTCAATGAAGCAGTAAATTTCTTGTAACAAAAATGTACAAGAACCTCAGGAATTATTTACAGAACAAGAAACGGTTCCATTCATTAGTGACATGAAAAAACATAAATGACTTGCCCTTTTTAACTTCCTGTGGTAGTTCGACGCTTTACAGATGCTCTAATTCTTCTTCATCCCTCCGCAACAGCAGCTAAGAGTGAGGATTGGGGAGAAGGATCTCGCTCCTGAGACTGCTGATGTTTCAAAAACTAAACTCATCTACCATTGAGAGGTTGCAATCTGCTTCGTTGTACAAAGGCCCACAGACTGCATATTTTGAGGTCAGATCAATACCTAAGTCCCAAGGGTTACGTGAGCCATCCTTAGATGATTGTCCTTCTGACAACCATATATGTGATTATAAATATACAGAGTAAACGATTAGTCATCAGCATATCATATGTATGCAAACATCTGACATGCCCGGAATGGCAACAATAGGTGGCGGGGGAGACAACAGGGCGGTTGCTGATGTTATGAACAGAGGGCAGAAAGCAGCTATTGAATGCCCAAAATCCATGAAGTACATTCTTGGAGTAGTTGAAACTTCTGACGAATGGCTACGTTCAAAAATACGTGCATTTTTCTGTGAAATGCGGATACACCTTCCTTACATCTATATGTTCCAGCACATGCACATAGCTCTGCTAGATGTGCAGCTTTAACCTGGTTGCACCGCTGGCACACCAAATCCTGCAAGTGATAGAGACGTTCTCTCTGCCTTACTATCTGAAGAAGAGCATTCTCCATCACTTCACGATCATAAGGCTGCCCACATTGTGGAACAGCACAGCGCCATTCCTGAGCTAGTAAAGCAGAATCACGGCAAAGGTCCAAATCTCTGCAGTCATTGCAGTAGCTGTATAGATATTACAAAGAAACAAGAAATTAAGAAGTGGATTTCAATGAAAAGATAAAAACAGTACAAGGAAACGAATTATCGCAGTTAGAAGAAACTTAAACAATTAATTCAAACCGACATCCAAATTGAAAAGGATAAAACAAACCCACTGCTGGGATAATTGCAGCCGTCTGGTCATTGTTAGACGGCTAACATATATATGCAATATTTAAAATAATTATGTTTCAAAATCGTTTAGATTATTCAGTCCAAGTACTAAATTGTTTATCAATGCCACTAAGACCTAAAAAAAGAAGTTTTAAGAAAACTAAAATTTTCAAGTACAGCAAGTAGGAATCAGAATTATCTCAATGTCATTCCTCATACAGAAGGGTTTCAAAAGGTAGTTTAGATCTGTGGCCAAAATAGGAAAACACACTTGACATCATAATAGAATAAATGATAAAATTAGTTGAAAGGGCTGATCCGCAGGTTCCATTAGAAATCAATAAAATAGTCTAAACTGCATAAAATGGAGAGATACCTGCATATTACATTAGGTAAGACAAAAGATGGAAAAGGGTCATGAAACTCAGCCTCTGGAGCAAACTCCCTCACACGTAAATACTTTAACAAGTTCCTCCGCATTATCTGCAAAATAGTACATATATGGTGATTCACAAGTGACTCAAATATATAAAGTTGTAATCTTTTTCCAATTGTAGCTAATCTAGCTTAGGAGTAATATAAACCATCTCACAAAAAATGAAGCATGGTTTGGTACGTGCCGGTAAGAAGAAAGCATATTGACGATCCTAGAGTTTCAAAATATTGGCTTGCAAATCTAGATAGATGATTGCATAACTGTGCTTGAAGACATACCATGTAAACTATTTTTGAACAACTTTGCAGACAAAAATATACAAAATGCACCTCACAAATGAAGCGTGTTATGTCTAAGTTCTAAAACATGGTGCTGTAAGCCATGAGTTCCTTCAGTTTGAGCATTTTTTTCGTTGGTCAAGAAATTGAGATTGAAATACAAGAATAAGCCGTCAATCATGAAGTAGAAGTAAAATGTAGACAAATTTTGTAGAAACTTCATAAATCATAGACTACTTCCACCAGATGCACTAGTTTGTCAATAATTTTATTAGATATTGATGCTCAAACAATCTGAAAAAATAACTCATACCAGGACATCATGCTGCACATTGTGGTCAAGCGCTAGAACAGCACAGACATGTTTAATAAATTCCAGTGCAGGATTCCCTCCATTTACGTTACCCACAAGTTGTGGAGTAATTTGTGACATTTGCTCTTTATTTTCAAATTTGTTTGCTCCTTTCAGATGAAGAACAGTGTCACGAACTATTCCTAAAAGTTTATCTGTAAAATGTGTCCTGATCTGTACGCGCAGGAAAAAAAGTAGAATCAATAGAGGTGTTTATGGTCAAGATGGATTAAAAGCATAGAAGCTTTGACAATTAACATTCTCTAAGCACCTGCTCTTTAACATATTCTACTATTTGTGATTCAAAACTCTCAGCAGCAACAATGGTGATTGATGGTGTGCATGAATTTCCATCCTGTAAAGATGCTCTGATTGCAGTTTGTTTTTCAGCATAATCCCACGGAATAAACATGAATTCGGATACAACTAAAACAAAATGATCCTGCAAAATGCCCAGAATGTAACAAATCAAATTGTCAATTAGGTAAGATAGAGATCGAAAGCAATTTGGAAAATCTGGAGTACATGTTATAACCACCAACGATAGCTATAAAAGCCTATTTTATTAACTTGAAGCATACATGTATGTTAAGAGGAAAATACCTGGATTTGCTTGGGTAAGCATTCAGCAATATTCCAGCTTGACACAATATTCACTTGTGATTCTTTTCTTTGAGAATGATCCCCTGACCCTTGAGATTCATCGTGTGAACTGTCAGCAACGGTAGCTGGAATTCCTCCATAGTTATACTGCTTGACAGAAAGTAATATAACAAATTAATTGGAAGGTGTCAGGTGAAAATTTTCAATAGATTATTATGTATCTATAAAGTCTCTCTTCTTGTGTCAGTATCTCCAAAAGGCACGCAAACTTTTTAATGGCCAGATTCCATCTCAATGGCATAAATTTTGAGGTATATAGCAATAAAATCAAAGAATGAGGCACCATGTTCTATAATATCAGTGACCGCAAGATTAAAGAATCAGAATGTCTTGCAGTTGCAATAGCAAGGACAATTTGAACATTTACAATTTAATTTGTGGGTCATCATTTGAAAGAAGTTCTATCAACAGTAAGGTTCTTGGCTAATATTATCCTGCAACAGGGTGCTATCTATCCAGAGGAAAATGAACCTTGATACTCAAAACAAGCCACTGAGCCTTGTCTAAATACAATTTAACTTTAAAGCTTGAAATTAAAGTAAATTCAATTCCTGTATCATTATTCCCAAACATTTTCCCAGTAAAAGGAATAATTTATCTTGTCGAGAAACCATTCAGCTCAAAAGCTTAAAAACTGCTGGATTTAGAGAACAAAACACAAACAGCACAGAGCTTGTAATGAATATGAAGCTTTATTTCAATATAAAAGGACCTAACATAACCTATGTCAAAACTGAAATTTTATCTTAATCCAAGAACCTGGCATGCCTCTAATGAAGTCTATCTACAAAAGAAGGTCAACAGGCAAATAAAGTGGAATAGTATACATAAAGATTACACTTAAAACTAGATTAGGCCAATCAAAGAGAAAAAATTCCATTTGAGTTCGATGTAAAGAAATGAAAAATTGAACTGCAAAAACAAAAGTAGGCAAAAGAGAAACACAATCACAATATGCGACAGAGCAATTTACATGACTTGAGAAAGGGGAAATGGGATTGCCAAAAGTAGAGTAACCAAACCTGATCCATAAAAAGCAAAGAATGCCAATATTGCACCGGCTCAAGTTCAATCCACTCAAAGAGTTCTCTACAAATCAAAATTAAAATTTGAAAAATGGAAATGAAAATGAAAATGTATTTGCCTAAAAAATCAATAAAAGTTGGATACTTTTATCAATCTGATGTGAAGATGTACCTGTTTTGCAAAGTCTTGAGCAAGCTATCACAGTAAGTTCTGGCAGTTGGCACACTAAATTTTCCAGTATCTATAATAACCTTTGAAAAATTTGCAAAAATGATTGTGGCACCTAGTTTCCGGAACTCAGCCAAGAGCAAAGCAAAAACCTTTTGCATCACCTATGGTCATAAAGGTTGGAAAATCATGGACTGAATGAGCCAACAAATTAAGAAAGAATATTGTTGAAGATATTTGAGGTTCTGTACTTAGTATTATAATTGTTATATTTATCATATAACATAATAGTTAAATGTATTCTATAACAGAACAGTTAGGTACTCTATCTAGAAACAAAATATATTACCCTATTAAGAAATCTTTACTGCTTAGTTATTATAAATAAACCAAGTTAATAAGCATTCAAGTTCTTTTGTGGTTTTTGTATCCGTGGAGATCCATCATACAGAAAACCATGTTACATCTTATATGATTACTTCTCCCTACTCTTTCTTCATTATTTGTTTTACTTTCACAAGGTATCAAACATATATAGATCAAAACTTAAACTAGGAAAGAATGCAGTAGATCATTTTTCAATTCTTCTTTTCTTTTTCAATTTTTTGGTTAATGCATGCAAACATTAGTACCAGAGAAGACTGTTGGAGCAAGCAAGGGAAAGAAAAATGTCAAAAGATAACTACCTAGCCCTACATATAAAATTTTAGATAATACATGTGCAGCGGTTGAAACTACCTTGTGAAGTGCACGGTGAAGAGCTGGATCATGGAGTTTTGATTGAGGGCTGCAAAAATGAAGGAAAGTGATTTATTTAAGTGAACCACAAGACGAAAATTTAATGAATTATATCTCCACAACCTGCAAAGCCATCGGTATAGATGTTGCAACATTGCATCAGCATACACATTTCCTGAAGTCACTGCATCTGAAAGACACCGCTGGATAAGTTGTTTCAGCACACGCAGAGCCGGTGCAGATGAGGTAGCCTCATCAAAGCCATACTGTTCATCAATAACATTTGAACCAGAACCAATGTCATCAAATCCTAACAGAGAACCCCCTTCCATTTCATTTACTTGGTTGCTTTTCAGGAGAGCATCAACAGCCAGGTGATGAATCTGCACAGAAGTAATAACTTACCTACAATCAACAGAATACCAGCCGTCCTGTAGGATCCACTTCCATCCCCAAAATCACCCCCTTCCCCCAGAAAAAGGAAAAGAAAGGATATTCCAACTTTTCAAATGAGACATTATTTAGATTACCTTTAACTCCACAGAAACTTTTCTGTATGCTCCAGGATATGTTAGAACAGGTTGATGGACCTAACAAGAAAATTAGCATTGTAAGCTTACAGAAAAATGCATTTGTGCATGTATAAGATAGACCAATAGAATAACACAAGCTGTGTAGAATGTCATTCACCACAAATTTGAAACTTTTCTCCTAATTTATTCCATATCATATCAGGTGCAGTTTTCTTCATGGTAGGAGACATAATAAGAAAAAAGAAACAAATATATGGGGAACTTGATCCAATTGACATTAACCTCATCAGCAAAACATGTAGATTCTTCATTTATGCCTCCTAAATCAGGAACACCATCATCAGATATCCATAAAACCTGTTAGAAAAAAGATTCAAGTCCAGATCTATAACTGGAAAACAATGTAAAATATACAAAACATACAGTCGTTCAGAAATAGGATCTGAACTGTGTTCCCCCAAGCACTACAATCATAAGACTTTTGAAGAAAATGGACAAGTAAGTTATCATCTCATCAGCTTGCCTGCTGTTGATCACGCAGTGCCCTTGAGAAGAAGACATCTGCTACATATATAAGCCAATCAAAATCAAAATTTCCCACAGGAACCTGCAGCAGATGAATTGAAAATTTGTTTTCACGCAGGAACAGCTTGTAGTGAACTAGAATATAAGTGTAGCAACAAATAAAAGAAAAGATTACATGGGCATATCTTGCCAAAGAAATTCTCTCACTCAACCACTGAAATGATGCAGCAGAACGTTGCATTCCGATTCTTGCAGCCGCTTGTTGCCATGCAAGTACCTACATCATTTGAATTATAAAAGCTCTAAACATTTTCGTGAGTGAGGGAGTGTTTAACTGTGGAAAAAAGTTTCCCAAATAAATGCTAAAGGAAAAAGGAATATTGGAGTTTCCATCAAATATCCCATCTGGTACCTTTGTTTTCTACAAAACTTCCTATGCTTAGAAATTAGATCTAAAGATTTTTATATGTTGACAATTAGCCAAATAAGCTCTTCTGTCAAAATTTTATTACATAATTCCATAAAATTATGAAAATAACATCATAATTCAAAGTAATTTAATGTTGCCAGTCAATTATGTTAAACAGAGCAAAAATGCTAATTTTAATTACTTATATAAGCAAAAGGATCTGTTTTCTTTACTAATTACCAAATCAAAAGAACCTCTGCTAAATTCATACCACAAGAGGCTTTACAGAAAACAACAAAACCATGGGCATCTTAGTGTAAATAACAATATACTTAATATGGAGTTAGCTTGTTTTTCATTTAGACAACACAGTAATTGCAATCATAACCATGATGGTCTCCACGTTATCTTAACAAACTTCTAAAGGGTATTAATTATTGAAACCTTGTTACATTCTTAAAAAGAAATTTTGCTTTTTAAATTTAATTAAATGATTATTTTAAAAGTTTTTGATAGAAAATGGGAACAAAAAATAAAAAAGGTTATTAATTATTGCAACATTGTTAAGTTCTCAAAAAGAAAATTTTCTCTTTAAATTTAATTAAAATGATTATTTGAGAAGTTTTTGATGGAAAAATGGGGACAAAAAATAGAAAGGGCATTAATTATTGCAACCTTGTTACATTCTCAAAAAGAAAATTTTCTTTTTAAATTTAATTAAAATGATTATTTTAGAAGTTTTTGATGGAAACATGGGGACAAAATTTTAAAAAAAGGAACTTGTAATAGTAAAAATCTGTTTCAACAATTGAACAAGCCCTTACAGCAGCTGCATAAATGAACTTGAACATAAGATTATATTTTACCTGGTACTGACTATCACGAGCATTTGAGGGGATGTTCAAACAAGGGAAATTACCAAGAGCTGGTATACATGACTTCATCAAATGTGCGTTCGGGCATTCAAGGACAGCAAGTGCAGGTCCATGATACTTATCTCTGCAAATAAAAACAATTTATGAGGTCAATTAAATGGTCCATCAGAAGGAATGTAAGAGGAATATATTAAAACAATCTGCCAATGAAAACAATTTATGAGGTCAATTAAATGGTCTATGAAAAGGAACGTAAGAGGAAGACATTCAAATAAACTTAGCCAATAACTTGACCGCGCAACTGGAAGTTATGAAAACAATTCAGAATTCTTGGTCATTCTAGATCCTTGGTTGTATAATCAATGGTTGACAGACAATCCTTCAAATTCATACCACAAGCATCATTTTGTATAAAACTTTTATTTTTCCAAACAGATTTTTTAATTCATCAAATTATGGCTGTTCAGCACATCCTAAATTATCTACTGGATTGATACTATATTCCAGCTATTGGTAGATCTTAGAACTTATCTATCAATACCACACCAAAAAGACAATAAAAAAATGACAGAAATCTGTGTGATATGACCTGAATCTGCTTATTATTCCTTGTATAATCTTTTCAGCATCCTTAAGAAAACCAACGTACTCCACCTGAAATTAAAATATATGGTTAGACAAAAAAGCAAGGTGCTACTAACTGGACGAAATACAGACAACATATGCCACCAAAAGGATAAAACAATATCAAGTTACCTTGAAAACAATATCATTCTTAGCAGCTGGTGGTTCAACAGATAGTGTTTGACAAGCTTCTCGAAATTGTCTTTCAAGAAAAGATGATGATAAGTCCTTATTTTGGTAAGGATTGACTACCACAACAGATAAAGTTCTTAATACTGGCATGTAAACAACATACATAGCTCGTCCCTCAGAAATGCTGCAAGTATAAAGAACAACAGTATAAGAATGCCTGGGTCCAACATAATAAGGGTAATTAGCTCATGGTTTCAAGATAACAGTAAAATTTCCCTTCTTTAGAGAACAAAGCATGTTTTCAAGGTATACTGGAAAAAAACAACAAAAAACTGTAGAAAGATGCAACAGAGGGAGAGAGGCGAATAATACTATCCAGGGACATTTAAATTACCTTTTCTAACAAGTGTAACTATTAACGATTGCCTCTTATGTTCATACATTTATTCACATCTGAATTTTTATATGATGGACATCAACAAGACAAAGTTAGTGCAGCTACTATTGTAGATGTTTATTTTCTTGTAGAATTAGAATAACCACAATAACTTGAGAAGAATTTTAAGGAAAATTTTTTTTTTTGCATAATTGAAAAAGATATCATTATTGGTACACAATTTACCTATGATAAAGGTAAAAGAAAGAAATTGATTCCTCTAGATAAGAACATTCTGTTGTGGTCTTCATGTGCAGCTCACTCAGATTCCAGCCATCCTGGACACTTCGCTTTGTAGCTGTTTTATCCACCTTGCAGACACAACCAATCTGGAGTATAGCATTAAACTCCAACGGCACCTTTGTCTCATAAATTCCCTGATGAGAATGTTTTATCAGCAACACATAGGTAACAATTACAATACAGGTTTCCTGACCTTTTGCTTTCTGTTTTTCTTTAGAAAGTTAAAAGCTTTTGTAAGTATTGGAACAGTCACCAATTTGAGCAGAAGAACATGGGGAAATGATCAATTAAATAATCAGACTACAATTTATGGGATACTAAACTACAAATTTGAAGTTCATGGATCCAGGGCATTTATGCCATGGTTGCAATACACGTTACTGCAGCAAAGAATTGTTTATCCCAGAGTACCTTGAGTTCAATGCTTCAGATGAAACCTTAAGGTCTTGTTTGGTAACCAGTAATAAACAAGGGGAAACGGGAATGCAACCTGCATTCCTAATTTTTAATTTTTTGGTTACCAGGAATAGATCAAATACGAAATGACAAAATTGGAATGAATCTTAAATAATCCTAGACTTTTATTCCCAAGGGAGGGTGTGGGTATATGCTGAAATGACAAATCGAGAATAAGAGATAAAAAATATTATTAGAATATTATCAAGTTATTATTAAAATATTATCAAGATATTGATTGTTATCAGAATATTATCATCAAAATTATCTTTTATATTAATTTCTTTAATAAATATTTTATTTTGTTTCATTGATATTTTTATTTTTATCATAAAAGTTATTCATAATTATTTATAATTTAATAATTTCATAAATCATTGAAATATTTTGATTAATTATTTATAAAACATAAAATATTTTAATTATGCACAAAATAAATTATGTAATAACTAAATATGAATAAAAAATTGAATATTCATCTCGTATTTATTCAACATAACTTTTTTTCTTCTCTTTTTCTGTGTTTCGTCTCAAATAAAACTCTTTATTCGCTCTTCCTCTCTGGTTGCTTTTCAACATATCTCTCTAGGTTAGTTTTCATTGTTCTAGACTTTTTTTAATTTATTTATTTTTCTTTTTGCAATAAATTTGTGTTTTATTTTCTCAATTACTATTGTATACAAACATGTTCATCATCTTTTGGGAAATCATTGAATTAATTAAAAGAAGAAACCACAAGCCATATTCAGATTTCATCAATGGAGTTGGTTAAAGCAACAAGACTAATCGGTGAAGATGATAAAAGGGTTGAGATCTTTTTCAATATGCCCGATGATTAAAAGTAATGTTTGCTCGAGACATATCCAAGTATCTTAAAAATCATTTCATATTATAATATCTATTTTAGAATTTAAGCTTGGTTTATTTATTTAGACAAGACATTATTTTGATTGATTCTTATAAGGATATTATTATCAACATTGCACATTATTTAATAATTAATTTATTTTATTTCAATGATTTTATATCATAAAATAAGTTCATTATGGCTTTTTTAAATTTTATTTTTACAAGAAAAACCATACACAATTATTGAAAAATTAACAATTTATTAAATTATAAAAAATATTTTTCATTATTTATTTATTAAATAAAATTTTTATTAATTAATTATTTACAAAATCAATCACATAATAAAACATAAGTAAAAAAAATTCATTGCCACTCTTAATATTTAATATCAAACTCTAATATAACTATTAACTTCTATAATCTCATTCTTTATGCTTGTATATCAAACGCATAAGCAGTAATTTCATTCTCATTCCGATTCTCACTTTTCATTCACATTCCAATTCTCACTTTTCATTCTCATTCCCATTTTTTTATTCCAATTCCTTCATTACTAGTTACCAAACAAGATCTAGGATTACAAGATTAAGTTCTAACTAGGAAATGTTAGTTGAATTGCAATTAGGCTTAAACTTGGAATTCAAAAGGAGACAATGGTCATAAAAGAAAGGACGGCCCATAAATTCAAAGTTGTAAGAATTTTCTTCCAAAAAAGTTGGAGAGCTCAATCACAAATGGTTTCCTATGCATCACTCTACAGAAACATTCCACGAGAATTTATTTGCCTTCAAATCAGAAATAAGTTGCCGGCAGAAAAAATATAAACAGCAATGTGCATTTAGAGCTCCTGAAAGATGTTTGCAAGTCTAATTTGAACTCAGTTTGCAGTGGGACTGATTTTATTTGGGCAGCATATTTTAGAATGGATTAACTTAAATGACCTCTGCACTATGTGATAAGCCTGAGGATGAAAATCATGGAAATTTTTAAGTAATGCGATAGAGAATATTCTAACCTCAAACTCTGGGTCTGCAAGCAGAGCTGCTAGATTTTTGCTTTCTTTTCTATATGTGTCCTCGTCTATAACAACCTATCACAAAGGCATACCCAGAAAGCATAAGAACCCATCATATCTTTAATGGGACAAATTCTTACAGGAGATTTTAATAACAGATATACCTCAACTAGGTTATAGCTATGTTTGCCATGAGGAAGAGTCTTATTGACAGGCCTCCCAGGAAACTTTTCTGTTATAGGGGTTTTGGAGTTCAGGATAAACACTCTAGTTACTGTTACAGGAATCTTAAGCATGATTCCATCAACAACCACCCAAGCAAAAAATTGGCCACCATGTGAACTGGGAAGTAACTGTATTACCTGAGCCATGTAAAGAAAAGAGTAGTTCTCAGGAAGTAAAGCTAGCAGGTAAGGGAAAGCAAAATGGAAATTGAGTACCTGCCAGTGGAATCGCGTTAGGGCTGCTTCATGAGTTGAAAAATATGATGAGACACCGGTTCTGTGCTGAGCTGCTTTATAACTATCATGAACATCCAACATCACAGAAGCATTCCTAGCATGGTTTGAAGTCCTTGTACTTCCCAACCTAACAATGTTTACAACAGGAAATTTTCAATACCATGACTACCAGGCATTAGAAGCCATAGGCAAGACACTTAGATATATAAAAACTAATAAATATACACAGAAACACACAGCAGTGATACGTGAAGATACTGCCAAAAGAACACCAAATATATTAACAATAAGAGTTTGATGTAATGAAAAGCCTGATGGTTGAGATAAATTAGCCGTACAGACACAGGGACCCCATATTGCACGCCCAGCTAGTAATTATAGGAACTTTATCACTACCAACAGCCTCTAAATTGACAAATATATGAATTTTTAGAAGCAGATACATTGCAATTATCTGCCATCATAAAGAAACCAGAAAAATTAAAGAATTGAGCACATCACTCTTTATTTCTCATTAAGAGATATTGTTATATATCAGTTGTACCTTTGTTTCTTTCTCTTTTCTAGGGTATCTTTCCATTTTCTTTTCTTTATTTCAAGCCATCCTTGATAATCTATCTTCCTGTCTATGTTTTCAGCAGAAAAAGCATTGCATTGCAATGGTGATGACTGCTCGTGCAGGACTTCAATGTTGCCAGTCTGCTGTTGATGGGAAACAACACCAGTTTTCTTTACTAGATCTTTTTCATTATTGGTCTCATAAGATCGAACAATTGGTCTAGGACCAATTGTAGAGATGTTTTTATTCAGAAAATCTTCCAAATCTTGAACATTCTCCTCATCCAGGACATGATTGGCAGTGGTGGCAGCAGTACTGATCTTTCTTGACAAATCATCCCTGTTCGATGAGCTGAATATGTCAACCAATTTCTTTTGACGGTATTTATCTTCTTTCTCACGAACCTTCTTGTGCAGCCAATCAGGATGGACAACTCTAGGGACAGGGTTGGCAATCTGAAAACTTGAAGTCGTTTTTAAGAAAGTTAAAATAAGATGAATCAGATTAGTTGATGAAACCAAAGGTTTAATAGAACCTTTTGCATCGCAGCAGGAATCGTAATGATTTTTTGAATTGCTGAACTAAGCCGTTGCTTGTAGTAGGACCAATCAATGATTGACCGTATGTCAATATCCGATGAACATTTGCACCACTTCCGTAAATAGAACTTCATGATGTCTGCAATATCAAAACACAAGTAATTCTCAATAAAGCAAACAGTGCACAGGAGAGATTGAGATTGTTAGCATATTCAAGACAACCGGAATAGAATCTGTACCAGTATCAGTTTCAAATATTGCTACAGGCACAGCACGCTCACTCACAGGTGTTCCCTGCCCATGTCAAAGTTGGAGTAACCATATTCATTACCAATATTTTTCCTATCTAAAAGAAAAGGTAAGATTTAGATTTTAGCAGAGCCCGTAAAATTATAAGAAACTGCATGAAAATCATCATTGAAGTTACCAATAGTTTAAAACAGAGAACATACGCGTGGTTCACAGGCAACTATATACTGGCAACGCAATCCTTTATCCTTAACCATTGTATCACCAAGAAAATCAGCAAGGCGCCTTGCAGTGGTAACAGCACAGGACTTTTGGTTACCATAGTCTACCAAAGATTTGCTCATTGTGCTTGATTCGGATATGAAGTCAAGCAGCTCACTGTCAGCAACATCTCTTCCTTGATTCTGTGTGGTAAGCAAGAACAGGGTTAAGAGAATGTAAACATTCCTAATCATTTATGAACTGGCCAATTAAAAGTGTGCCTGATTGGAGAGAAGATGAATACTTGCAATGACTATATGATAAGGGAAAGAAAGTCGTATTAAGTAATCCTGCCATTCTAGCAGAAGAGATTTTGAGAAAAATCTCAAACTGTATTACTTACATCAAGAAGATCAAGCCAGTGGTTTGCAACAGCGGCAACAGCTGAGTAGCATTCCTCTAAGGTTGATCCATGGAGAAACTTGTCAAAAAGCTCGGACTGATTCAAAAGAAGAAAGCAATATTTTGCATTTAGTTGCACATCAAAATACACGAACTACACGAAAGAGCAAATAGAAATGACTATCATCTCCATACTTTGATCGTGAACCATGTCCTCCACTGAATCAAATACAATATAATTACACGTGTTTCAGCATTTATATTTATAATTTTTTTTGTAATTAAAGAAAATATAATTGGTCTTTGAGCAGCAGACAAAAAACAATATTACCACTCTACTTCACTCCGTAAAGTTTCAAGATTTAACTTCTCCATATGTGTGTATCTCATTTATACTGACCATATTATACTTTAGCAGCATCTGTCTCTCAATTTCTCGCCATTCATTTGCAGGGAAAGGTAAAAACTTCATATCAGCTCACCCATTGAGAGAAGAACATAGTTAATAAGGCCCAAAATTTGAACAATTGGAAGACATCATTCTATATAGAAATTTGTTTACAAAAAAAGAAGGTGATACATGACATATTAAGTTAGTTTCCAAATTTTTTTCATCTAATTATTATTTTATATTCACAAAAAGTCAAAAGGGCAAATTCAAGCACAGAGTGCATTAAATGGGAGGGTTAGGTTAGGCAACATCAAATAGAAATTTGATTGAGTGTAGATGATGAAAGATCTCATGCTTGGAGTTTAAGTAATCATTTGCTTTTGAAAAACCCAATTATATATTATAAATTTTGAGGTATATACTTGTACAACAAAGAAATCTTAAATTGGGAACATGAAATTAAATATGCAACAGGATATATCAAATCTGATACCTGAAAAACTTTGATGAGTTTCAGTTCACCTCTACGCTTAATCTCAAAACCTTTAAGCTCTGCAAGGGTTCCATCATCGTTGAAAACTGCATATCTCTTCTTAATTAATATACCTTCTTCCTTAGAAGCAGGAAGAATCATTGCCTACATAATGTAACCCCCAAATAATTAAGAACCATAGACAAAAAGTGCTCCATCCTCGAATTGACATTAAACTCAAACTACCTTGTATGGACCATCAACTTCAAATTCAATTGAGCATTCACTATGAGTTGAGTATGTCTTATTTATAGGGTCGATGAGTGTCTGCATAAAAGTAACAGTTAGAATCTTGTGTGATATGTTAGTTAAAAACTAGAAAGTCATAATGACTTAAAAAGAGAACTGCCACCATATATCAGCTCAAAGTCATATATGGACTTCACTAATATAATAGCCAACCTGGTATTGGTCATTTGTATTGTTCCTTGCCACATCAACATTTAGCATAACACATGGATATGAGATTGTCAGCTTTTTCTTCAAGTCCCTGAAATGAATATCTCACATGTTAAAGTTAGTATTTGCAGCTCCATACCCCCAGTTCTCAGTAAACTAAACTAAACAGATGCCTAATAAAATAGAATGAGACCAATTCACCAGCTACTGGACTTGTGTAGAGGCATGCCAGAAAAGAAGCAATAGCTTACTTTGTTCTGACTGTGAAGTTCTCTGGAAAAGATCCGGGGAGCACACACCAAATACCATCTGTGTCTAGTTCAAGTGGTTTTCCAATTCTCTCAACAAGCAAGCGAGCATTTTGAATGATTTTTGCTCCTGTATATGTGACTACACCGGCCATTTCCATTGAGTACCATCTTGCACCCCTGAGACAAACAGGCAAAACCATCATGTAAGCACAACAATAAGGAAACTAAGCAATGCATTGGATCCAAAAAAAAAAAAACAACTGAAAGCATCAACTGACTTGCGCATGACATATCCATAGAAGGAGTTCAATATACATTTGTGAGCAAGTTGCAAGGAATCATAAAGCACCACCATATCCTGCCAGCAGCATTGAAAAAGGAAATTTAGTGTAAAAAAATAAAAATTTTAGCCATACAGATAGGATACCACAAAGCAAACACCAAATGAAAATAATCATACCTGTGCTTCCTGGATCTTAATAGAATTTCCACTGGCCTTAGCTTCTGATAACTTCCCCTTCCAAACCTTATTAAGTCCTTTGTATTCGTACCTCCGATCTCGAAAACTTAGAAAGATTGAAAGACAAGATTCAGCATGATAGTTTCAGGTTTCATGACAAACGAATAATATATGTGCTAAATAAATGTCCAAATAACAGCATGAGATATAGATCCAAGAAGTAAATATCAACAAATATTTTCTTGAGGAGGATATGTATCGCATAAGGAATAGTTCTTGAGATGAGAATAATAAGTTCGAAAATTTTACACTTCTGGCACAAGGCACATTATCAACCTAACAAATTTTACATGAGGGGGAGTGTTGGAGTTTTAATATACAATCCAGTCTTAGGCACTCATCCAACATTTAAAAGTTTAAACTTTTGACCTGGAAATTTTATTGACATATAGAATTGCAGAAAATAGAATACCTGCGAACAGTATCAATGTAAAATGAATTTTCTCGCATGCAGATGCCTGCTTCTCGAAGTTCAGTGACAGGCTTATCCAGTACACGTTTATATGCCTATACAAGAGACAACTTAGAAAAGAAAACTTTTCACTTAGGCAAACATTTTCATCAGGAATGGTACTACCTTTTGAGAGTATTTCTTTAGTCTCTCTCTAAGTTTCAATTGTTGCTCAGCCTTAGGTAGGTCAAGGAAAGTTCTTGAGAGCTGACTGTCAGTGCCATCAATATTTTCATACTCAAGTTGCTTCTTCAAATGATAATAGTCGCTGATTGAGAATGATAGCCACAAACACCTCTTGTATCAGTTTATGAAAAATATTCCCATAAAAGAATATTGAAAGATGTTAAAGGATAAATAAAATGAACCTTTTTTTTGCCATGTATATCTCTCCACGCCAAACCCATTCAAGTTTTCGAAGACAAGTTTTATCTGGACGATTGAAGTCACAAGCAGTACAAGTCTCCTCTGTGACTATAGAGGGAGGCTGAAAGAAAATGAAACCTCATTACCCATTCATTAAATAAGTTCTTTGGAAAAGGGAGTTGGAAGAAAAATAATAAATAAGTATTGAATAGAAGCCATCATATAAAAGATGCAGTAGTCTTGCATAACTTTCCATGTCTGCAAGAGTGTATGTGCATGTTCACGTGCTTCTGTGTTTAAGGTCCAAATCCAAAGAACACTTGCACTTGAAACTAATTGAAATATAACAATAAAGACTCCCTATATTTTTCTCTGGAGAGAGAGAGAGAGACAGAAAGATGGCAAGCCATGTAAGTTTTCATGAAAAGATGTATAAGATCAAAGCACTGGTAGCAAACACAAAATGAAATAGTAAACCTATAAAATTGGAGGAATAAGTGGTCCATTTTTGGGAATGAGTGCCAACATAAAAGGAATAACGAAACATTTTGGCTGAGTAAATCAGATGGAATTTCAAGAAATAAGCAACAACTAACACAGAAATCAAGTTTCATAATAGGCAAGTACAGGTTTGCTTGTGTGGCAGCCTACATTTATAGTTCATAAGCATTTTTATCAAAGCATCATATGTCTGCTCACCCACATCACAAGGTGAGCAGTAGCCCCTGGAACAATGTCAACTGCATCATGTTTCTCGTTGAAAAAAAAATAACTACTGCAACTATGTAATGAAAATTCTATTGTGCTAAAATAAAGGTTGTTAGTTAAAAGTTAGCACATATTCCTAAAAATTTCCTACTTCCCTCAACCAGTAAATATATCCAACACCTGGAACAACCAAAACTACCATAAACCCACTAATGAACCTTCAAACTTCTGTTCATGGCAATAATAGATACCTTCCAACTAGAGTATTGCATTTCGAGTACAATATAAACAATAAGCATCAAGAAACAATGCAACCCAAGACATAACATAATAAGACCTTAGCATCAGATGACGTGATTTAAATATCACCTATCTATTATTAATGCCAAATAATAGTTCATAAGTTTTGTATTAAATAAGAACCACAATTTCCATCATACCTGAAGCCTGTTTGTTAGAATAATGTTTGGATACATTGCAGCAACATCTAAATGATAAATGAGAGGGCATTCTTCTCGTATAGGTTCATCTCTTAACTTCTCAAGCTGCAAAATAACAAATTAGAAGGTTAAAGTATTTCTTTGACATTTTTTCAAACATACCAGCTTTTGATTTCAGGTAAAATGTTAACATTTTATCAAACATTTAGATGATGTCACCAATATGTGGGAAAATAGTTACGAAACAATTATCAGCGCAAGTTCCAAAAATATTTTATGAAGAGAACACTATGCAACAGAAAAAGAAGGCTGGAGAACAATGCAGCAGAATGTTGGCAACGATTTAAATGAAGAGACCATTAGCACCTTTTCCAGAATAGAGTTCTTTATTTCGTTATAATTGGAGACTGAATCCAAGTCCATCTTACCCTCCACTCTAATTGCGTATTGAAGATCTCTGTCAAGATTTTCAATAAGTTGCTGGAGATCAAAGAACGTGAGTATCAGACACTTGGAAGCTATTACATTAATAACAAAAATCAACATTAAGCATGAAGCGATGATGCCAAAAAATCTACTTGTAGAAACATGCACCAAATAGATTCAACTTAGAGAAAGAGAATACTAAGATGTCTCCTCATTAGGCAGGATATGCATAAAGGTACATTCTTTTGGTCTACTAGGGATGTTCCCTTCATTAGTTACAATCACCTTCACAAGAAAAGGCATTTTTTGCTTTACAAAGAGTTAAAGTTTGTCCTCTAGAATCATTTTCTCCTATTCTACAATTTCAAAGTTACAGTTAAATGTCAACAGAATTAATGTTAAATGTCCCACATCACTGTTAAGGAACAACAACAGGTCTTCTTTCTAGGTACATAGTCTACTAAGCATGTTTTGCATTGTACATTTACTGACTAACACTACACAAATTAAGGACTTTAGGAGCACTTAGGAGGCATAAACTTAAGCATTAGTCAACTTTCCACACTAAAACTTTTTAAAGTTATTTTCCTTTTCTGTTATGGAATCAAAACTAAATACTTCAGACAATAGATGGAATTGACGGTTGAGGATTTGCTTTGCTAGTCCTCTCGGATCCTTTTTCTATCGATTTTATTAATCATTATTCTCTGTCTATCCCATATCCTCATTCTCTATTTCACTGTTTCTCATTCTTGCTGTTACAATTCTGCAAGACTTGCTGATAAATACTTATATGTTTATCATGATTGATGGTTGGAGTAAGTCAGAAGACATTATAAAAGACTAAGTTGTTTTAAGGGCATTGTATCTCATTTGATCCTCTTTGAGACTCAATGGTAGAGTGTCAACGTTTTCAGAGATAACTATTAAACTTTTAAGCAACCAAAAGCTTGATGAAGCTCATATCCTTTGAGATAAATTTGCATACCTCAGAAGAGTGTTTAGGAATGACAATTCTCGACATTTATGTTCAATACATTCTGCATTGAGAGCCTAATAAATGAACACAATGAGAACTACTCAGGTATGTAGTTTTCGAAAGAAGTTTGTTGTCGCCTGCCTAAATATAGGTTCAGATATTTTAGATCTGTTTAGAAACACAATAAGTAATGTGGGATTTTGAATTTGTTTAGGGACATAATTAATCATAATAATCATGCATACCTAGGTTTTCTATTAACATCATAAACATAGATTACTTTGTTTCAACCTTCAACTGTAATAGGAGTCCTGGCGTGCATAGATTACTTTGTTTCAATTTTGCACTGTTATTGGAGTCCTGCCATGTATGTCAGGGCAAGACAACTTACATTGTAGGCAGATGGATCAAGCTTAAAATTAGTTGGAAGATCAGATCTAAAGACACCACTTTCAAGGCATTCCACATGGCCACCTATGTATGTCTCACTTTCTAGAAGGTGATTCTTATAAAACTTCTCTGGATCTGATTGGTGTTTGTTAGGGCAAATAACATTTGCCTTGTAGGCCTGCATAAATACAATGATGAAGTGAAAAGGAGAAAAGAAATATGGGGGACTTCTGCTCAATAAAGAAATGCAAAAGAGTCCACTTTAATGTGCATGAGAGACAACCTGCACCATAAGAAGCATTTCGCAAAGTGTTCCACTACCTTTCCGCAGAACCTCATCTGGAGCCATGGGGATTATAGTTGCAAGAGAAAATATAAAAGGATGAACATAGGTCATATACAAATAATAAGTTGCAACAGCATCCGAAACTGAATAAGAAGCCATCATCTGTCATAACAAGTCAGATATCAATACATAGAAAATTCTTGTTTGAAGAAAGACAATATACAATTCAAACTTATAAATATCAAAATAGAGAAAAGATAAATATTAACTGTAACGGGTTCAGTATGTACATTTGAAAAGAAAAACAAGAGCCCATTTTAGCCAACAAAACTATAATTGCTCCAAATAACTATGTAGAACAGCAAATCACATTCACGAATACCTGAGGCTTTTCTTTTGCAAAGCGAACCATATCCTCAGGATTCACTTCCAAAGGATCATAACCAAGTTTTGCTTTTGTTACAGCCTGACATGTGATCAGGAAAAAGGAAAGCAGTCAACCTCCATAGTAAATAAGTGCATAATGTAATCGGACACTGACACCTACTAAAAGATTTAGCACAGCTATAGCATCATTAGGTTCGGAAGTACAAGAGCTAAGTTTATCCTATGTGCAATTCGTAAATTACCCGTTCTGATTTAACAGGCTTTCATCAGCAGGACCAAAACACAAAATCCTTTTATACAAATTCTCAGCCACTCCATTTTGAGAGGCTAGAATAAACAAAGAATATGTAATTGGTTGCAATAAACAAAGAACTTGTACAAATTGAGCAAAGCATACGGCCAGAGTTGTTTCTTCCATAAAACCCTGGTATTATGGAGATTAAAGATGGCCGCATGCCAACTCTGAAGCAAGCAATTCAACAAGGTTGAGGGGAGAAACAGACATTCAGGATACAACAATATTCAAGTTTTCAATCATTTGGCATGGAATATATTCAGTTTCAATCATTTCTCATAAAAACTCCAGTCATGCTCCGGCATGCTACAGCAGCCACTATTTATTTATTTGAGAGTAATATTTATTTATTGAGGGAACTATATGTTTTATATGCATGGAAAATGAAAATAAAATCACATGTTTCACGTCATACAACAAACGGAGTAGTGAAAGAAAAAGATGGGTATTTCTATTAATAAGGCAATGGACTTGATACACTAGAAATGAAGACATAATATGTACGAAGTCTTTGATGTAAGGCTCTTTCCTTGTTTTGTCAAAGTCATCAAAATTAGGCATTTTATTTCACTGCATTCAACATATTCTTCATAAAACACCCCAATTCAGTTCAACATCAATAAGAAACTCTTGACTTAAAATACAATGAGGTCTCTCCTTGCACTTATTTGAGTAATTACTTGGGATTAAATTCCTAGGGTAAAATTTTGTTCTCAAGAACGGCAATATGGAATAAAGTTTGTTTAAGGAAACAGTCAGTATAGAAAAGCCTTTAAAGACCAGCCCATACGCTTCACTAAGTTTAACCATGATTTTATTATGAAAATTATGCTGAAAAGCATATATTACAGCACATTCTTGAAGCAGCTCAAATATTTTGAAGACACAAGAATAACATAAAAGTGTTTCTATTAAGACTCCATTCCCCTTGTAATTAACAGAGGAATATTAAAAAGAGAAGTTAGCCCGGCCATTGGACGCAAAATTGCATGAGAATCAGTTGACTCAATCCTAATCAGAGCATCTTCCCCGTGATAGGAAATTTAAACACAACACCAATAATCAACCTAAAGGGAAGATTTGCACCTTAAGACCTTGGCTCCCTTGAGGGAGATAACTGTCACGTTTGACCCAAGCAATACAATCCAAATGGCAAGCAAATTTAGCACGGCACTCTCCTTGATTCTCGTCACATGAGAAACCAACCTCCTGAAAAATCAAAATGGAAAGAGAAAAGGAGGTAGCAAAAAGTTAAGCAAGTAGCTTAATAGGTTTCACATGAAAAAAAATTGAACATGTTGCGATAATTGCCCGCCTGAACTTCACAGCAATTACATACACATGTAGCGACAAAGTGCACAGATTAGCAATTCTTTCAAAAAGATAACCGCTAGCTTGACTTAATACGGTGCCTATAAACTAATGATTGAGTAATATGCAAAGAAAAATTTGCATGGGATTGAATATACAAAAAAGATATTATAAGTAGATATAATTCCGGCATATAAAGTTAGCTTATGATGTTTTAGACAAGTATTAGCAAATAGCAGTTCAAGTCTTGGGCCTTTTTACAAAAGCTGAAAGAAACGTCGTCATGGCAGTGCTTAAGTTAACACAAAAGGAACAGGATGCATACATCACTCATCTTGAATCCATGGTGAGCAGCTCTGCTTTCTAGGAATGGCCAGTCAAAGTAATCGCCATTATAAGTAACATAAATTCCAGGTTTCACTTCTCTCATGTGAGCAAACCACTCTCTAAGAAGTTCTACCTGTAAGAAACATGAAAGATAAGGAACATCAAAAAGACAAATGTACACCAACATTCAATATCAAATAAATAGTCGTAGTACCTCAGTTTGCACATTTGTTACTTTAAAGCATCCTTCAAATTCTGGTTTTGGAGTGTACTCCAGATCCTCTATATCATCTCCAACACACTAAAAAGATAAGTCCACAACCAATAGTTATTATATGCAGACAGCAGTAGAAGAGGTTGACAGACATAGAGACAGGTAGACGGACAAAAATCAACAGAGAGCAAGCCAGAGAGTTAGCTTCATCCCAAGTTTGTTTGATCAAATTGAAAATGAAAAGAAGAGTAAACTCAAACACCCAGTAAATTGAGTTGAAGGGGAAAATTAAGGATGGACCACGCAAAAATTGATAACGAAGAGTCACTAGATGCATCACTTCCAATATCTTGTGTACAGTATCAATGAGCTAAAAACCATGTGTGCTGAACTCAGACATAAAGCACTTAGGATGAAATTGAATGCAAAAGTTAAACAGCAAATTTCATATGGCTCAACCAAACCAAGGCCAGATACATTTTATCACCAAGAGCTTTAACCCATAAAGGAAGATGGATTAGTCCTAAATTAACAAAAAGTCATTAATTTATTAGTTTTGAATACTTCAACTATATCTTTCTATATGTTTGATAAAACCACATATCAGATGGTCAGAATCACATGTAATATAAGACTTAGAAAGTGATAAATAAGGACATTGGCTATCTGCAGCATGAATTATAGCAGAGGCTTCGTTGGAGCAAGTCCAAGTGAGAACGATTAATTCTTTCCTTGAAGCTTTTTGCGGTGTCTCAGAGCACACCTCAATAAGGGGAATGGAATGCATTAAAACTGAGACAAAATAGATAGGAAAGAACAAACCAAAAATAACAGAAGTTCAATACAGAAAATAAAAATCAGGAAGGATGAAGGTTGAAAAAAAAAGCTAAGTACAAGTAGTTCGAGATCAGGATTTTACTTATTTTGAATACTAAACCTCATTCAGGACAAAGAAGCAATCAGAGGTGACCTCGTTAAAGTCCAAAGCATATCCTAGTTTCAATTATAAGTATCATACGAACCAACTGATTTTCAAAAAATAAATTCCAAATTATAGCCTACCATGGTCTGAACAATTGATAACATACAGCTTAAGATGGTAATGACCATTTGTAGCTGTAAATACAGTGATTAAGTGCTATATCAAAATTAGAAAGTGCATAACTTTGAAACTCAGAAAATATGCTGCAAAAGTAACTAAAAATGACACTAGTCACCAGTGAAAAAGCTAGTAAAATAAAGTAAAAGTGAATCACAATTACCTCTCTGTTAATAATCAGGTAACCTTGTCCATCAACCATGTATGAGATCATCATAATCAAATCATAGCTAGAATCGGGAAATTTCAAAGGAAGCTTGGTGGTTTCTATGTCAAATGCACAAACACGAACTTCAGCACGTTGCAAAAGATCAGATCTTTTTTCAAGCATAACACCAGTGCTGGATACAGTAACATCATACCACTGCCCACATCGAATATCTGAGTCACAAAAGTATGGGTTGTGATAAAATAAAGTTATGGACAGTCATCATACATATGTGTGGCTAAATATGTCCAAACCAGCACCATTTCATAAGGAACCTTACCATTGTCTATGGCAAAACGAACATGATAAGGAACATCATACTCCCGGAGGTCAACAATACAATCTAGAAAATCTTGAGGTCTCTGTTCTCTGCCAGTCAAACATCTCAAGAATAAGATGACTACCAAAACTTTGAATTCCAAACGAAAAATAAAGCAAAAATCAAAGCTTTGCTTTAATAAGCTGTTCTACAAAAAAGACAGAATATCGAACTTAAAGCTTCAAAATGCAACGCATAAAAATGAATGAGAACCAGTAAATACTACCTCTTTCCTGTTAATATTGATTCATATGCTTCCGTAGCATTAAACGTTGCTTGATTTCTTTCCACAACATGCGAGAGATCTCTCTTGACATCCATTAATTGTTGAACAGTGTCAAAAGACATCTTCAAGTACAATTTGTGTAAACCTGATAAATGGTTTTTCTGTCAACAAATATGAAACAATTAGAACATAAGCTTGGAGAGAAGCTTCCACATCAATACATCAAGCGTAATTGTCGATGGATGTGTAATTGACAAAAGGAAATAGATATGACCTATAATTATCATTTCTTTAAAAATGACTGCCCGAATTCCAAAAGTAATATGTCAGTATCTCAGAAGAAATAGAAGAAAAAGAAAAACTCTCCATTCTTTTTTAATCTCTGAAGAATAACTTTTCATTCAATGCAATGTTTAAGCATAAATAAATTGGGAAGTCAAATGCCCAATTGCTCAAGAAACCAAAATGCAGAAATTGAGTTCCATGGGGAAAAAACTAAACACAACAAGGTTCGTTTCCATATGTAAGAAAGTGTCAGACTAGTTGGAACATTATAAGTGTTGGCCTCATGCCACTAGCGTAAGTGAGTCAAGTGTAAGCACCCAGTAAGAGTTACTACGAAGGCTCAAACTGGTGAAAGTTTTCAACTATCAAACATAACGTTCAGTTTTTGTTATTTGTCATCAATTTGAGGCAGAAACAACAGATTCTCGCAGCCCTAACAGCATCCTACTATATAAAGTAGCCAATTCCTTGAGTTGTTCCAGAAGTTTAGTCAAACATGTTCATCATGTAATGATTCAAATTCAAAAACAACATCGGATATGTAGTAAAGCTCGATTCAATCAGGCATCCTTGTGATATAATTTCAAACTTATTTCAGATTTCGCACATCATTGAAAGACAAATTGTGACTTCACCCTCTCTCGCAATATTCAAAACTCATGGCATGAGATTTGAGACTATTGGGGGAAAAAATATCACTTAACACGCGGAAGGAAAAGGACAGAAATAAGAAATATGTAAAAGAGTTTTTCAAGGAATATAAAAACATAGGTTTAGGAAATTGCATGACTCACAAGATCTAGATCCTCCTTCCCGACAATTTCAACGTCCACAATTTGATTTTCGTAGCGCCGACGCAAAAAAGCATCAACATCCATCTCCATCTTCTCCTAAAACGTACAAAAAGAACCCACACTGTCATCGATAGCAGCAATTGACTATTGACGAAGATTAAGACCACAACTAAAGACCACACCTTTACAGCTGCATAAAAATAGGGACGGAACTTGTACTTTGACTTGAAGGTAGAACCATCCTGTAATTCATTCGAAATTTAATAAATGATAAGTAGAAATATGATGATAAAATAAGGCAAGGGTGATATTACCTGAGAAACAAAAAATAGGTCGACACAGCTGAAGACTTTGCCGGTCTCTCGATCTTCCCAAGAGGACTGAAATCAAAATAAAACATATCAAGATTTCTCTATTACGCCAACATTACAAACAATTCCGTTTGCCCAAATGAAAAAATCTCACTAAATGTGCAAACAAACATATTCTTACTGGTGCGAAAGTGAGAAGCCAAGCAAGACGCTTGTCGCCTTCACTGAAGAGATCAAAGCCAAACTTGGAGTCGAGGTCCTCTTCGGCGTTACGCATCAACTTCTGCTTCTTGGAGCCTCGGCGGGAATCCATGCGGTCCCGTCTCCGGCCATCACCGTTCATCTTTTGGCGTCGGGGAAGAACAAAACGTGAAACCCTTTTGAGCTGAGCGGGCGAAACATGTCCATGTCTGGGCTAGGGGACTAAAAGGAGGGAGTTTGGAGCTTTCCCGCGCAAATGAACTGTGTAGCAATGACACAAATACCCCTAGCGCATCCGGCAATCCAGTAGAAGCTATGTACTTGTTTTACTTATTTTCTTTGGTACATCGTGGGCCGGAATACCGATCCAGCCCCATGGGCCTCAATGTAAGGAAATATCATCACAATAATTAACAAAGTTCATGTATACAGAATGAATCAATAATCATAAATTATTATAAAAAATTATAATTCTCATCAACAGTCTATTCATACTACCGCTCCTCAAATCACGTTCATTGGAGTGGACAGAGTTCCTTAATGTATGAGGTGACAAGGAAGGAGTTAAGAGTTTTAGAATACTATAATGCAAATATTGGATCTGCTCCTTAATTCCTGTTTTTACAGAGTGTGAGAATTGCTATACTTAATATACACACACAACAATACACAAACTTGGGTATACCCATAATGTATGGTTCTTAGTTACATTTATAGTATAGGAGTTCAAGCAGTGGGATAAGAAGCTTGCATGGCTATTCCACAAAGACCTTCCTTAGCATCAACGTCTCTCTGCATCCTTACATATCCATCTTCACCCCATTATGTGCCCCATGAGTTCTTCACAGTCTAATACTTGACGCCATTACTAACACCGTGCCTGATGGCCGTCACACCGTGGTCTAGATCAGTCCCACAATCTCCGGTAAATATCCCACTCTCGTAGAACTAGAAATCACCTCCAGCATCAATGGCGACTGCTACAGCCTTTAGCAATGTTGCTTCACTATTTGCTGGTACATCTTCGTAGCCGGTTATTTTAGCTGTGTGGTTGGCCTCTGCATTGGTGTTGCAGGTTCCATCTGCTGCCTTGTAGGGATAGTTGGCTTCAGACTTCAGTTGTTAAACGCTGGTTTTTTATGATGAATTTGAATCCGTCGTCCATCAGACCACCTTCACAACCTTGATCCTCTCCCTTTGTGTCACAGTCTACTAGTTCTTGCTCAGAGAGTGAGATTAGTTTCTTAGTTGTCAGCTGTGTAATTCCTTCAACGGTCGCAACAGTTGAAAATGTCCAACAAGATCCTGAAAGGATTTCGAATCGCAAGTATATAAGGATTTTAGTGAAAATAAATATCTAAACTTAAACTTTATATTAGATTAAATTATCACCGCATTGTCCCTGATCCTTGATAGGTGTCACAGTGCCTTTCTTCCTCCAATCCATGGAAGATGGTACAGCACTTACATTCTCATACCTGAAGGGTCCTGATTGTGCAGAACACATATGACCCTTGAATCTGTTTCTTGTAGCTTTGAACTCTTCATTCGTGAGGTTTGCGAATTTATTGGCCCCCTAGTTTGTAAAGCTTGTTCGCAGCAGCATTAAAAGCTTCAATATGCTGCACATTTTTCTTGAATATGTTAAAACGCATTTCCTTCTCGCTGTTGTCTATGTGCATACGACCATAACGACTTATCCACTGCTCGTACCTCCGATACATTGGTTCATCTTGCAGAGTACGCGATGTAGATTCAGAAACAAAGGCTATAAGAGTGAAGACGAACAAGAAACAAATGGAATGGTGTTGGCTTGTAAACCCCATTGCAAACTCTAGGTAATTAATGAAGCTAAATGTATAGAATGATGAAAATTAGACGCACGTCGATTCCTGACTACTTCACCAGCATTATATAGGGATTTTTCTCCTAAAATTTTAGTGTAGTTTAATGGCTGTTGTCATATTTTCATGGCAGAAACACAGCGTTCTAGTCCGACCCCAAGTAAATATTGATAGGATATGAATAAATTCTGCTCAATGGTTACTAATGCAGACAAGTCGCCGCTAATTTGTCTTTCGAGGACCATGTAAATACCTTTTTTTCATAATTAATAATCTATTGGGATGCATAACTTTGTTTGTCTGTTTAGTCAATAATCTATTGGGAATTTGGGATGCAGAAAGTTTTCGTCCATGATACTTTGGAGGGCTTTATCTGCGTTCTCAAGCAAGAAGAAGTCACCTCATCACACCGTTTCACTTGTTGTAAGAATACTACAAATGTTAGTGCCGAGTATGTAGAATCTCATCTTACCAGCAAAAAACAAAAAAAATTCTATAATTATACAATAATCTGAACTAGGCATGACAAAAAAAAGACTATCTCGGTCTAACCAGGTCTACGGACTCAGACTTACAACCTCAAATCCGATCATACTTCAAGTTTAGTTTAAACTCGAACATAGAATTTCAAGTCCGACCTATTACCTTACTTAATTATTTATACTATTCAAATATTTTCTTTAAATTTTAATAATTGTAAACAATCTAAATTGCTTATTAAGCAGCTTAAAATTTACCATATACTATCGTAATAATATGGTTAAGAGAAAACCAATTACTTAATAATACAAATGATGAAATTAGTAAACATCCAACAAGGTTCCTATGTTATTTGATTAAATTAACTTTTAGATCATATGATATGGCCAAAATCACTATATATATATATATAAACTGATTACATATTCTCATAATGTACTCCGAGAAGAAGAAGATAGAAAGGTCCTCCGAGAATTGGTAACAAATTCTCATCCGTGTTTGTTCCGAAGTCTTATAATCTTCCGTTCCATCTAAAATTCAAGATGTCCCGCACGAAAAAACAATAAGAGAATCAGTTTAATTTCATACTGGAGGCTTTCAAATTAAGATATTAAAAGGCAATCCAGAAAAGGATAAGCAAACATTATAAAGCACTTTAATGTATATGTACAAAAATAATCAAAATGATAATACCTGGACAAAAGCCTCTAGCTTATTCTGAGTACGATGGAATTCACTCCTTGTCCAATTCAGTGCATGAATGAAACTGAAAAGGCAATATATAACAAACATAAAACATACATATATATTGTTTTTGGCATGTCAAAAGAAGAGAAAAGTAAAGAAAGAAAATATCCATACTTCTTCTCATCCATCTCATGGCAAGCTTGAATGAGATCATCACATGCTAGCTTCACATAATCGGCACCAATACTGTAAATTCATGTACTAGAGATCAAATTTTCATGTTGATTGATGAAGGAATGGGAAATCCTACTTCTACTTAATTGAAAGCAACTATAACTAACTAAGGTATATTAAATAAAATATCTCATATTTTTCGTATTAAAATAAACTCTTTAGTTATCTTTAGAAAATGATAAATTATAATTTAATACGGAATAACATATAAAAAGCGAAAAATATTTAATATGAAACGAAACATAAAATCATATAGATTAATTATTATAAATTATATTCAAATTAGTTAATGTAGAATTTATTTATTCTAAATTGTTAAAAGAATTATTGCTCAATAGATGTTTCTCATAATAATCACCAATTAGATCTCATTGGTGGCCTATAAATTATTACCCTCACATTATTATTGAAGTTTCAAAAGCAAGGAACAAATAAGAAATATATCTCATCTTACTATGAGCTTTTCTCTTCTATTTGTTGGGCTAGCAAAACCACCTTTGAGAAATCAGCATTTGGAATATCACTGTAAATGTGCAAACATAAATTATAATCAACATATTATACTCTGAACTAAAATCTAATATATTAAATCTAAACAAAATGTAGTGTATACTTTGAGAGTTTTAATAATATAGTTTCCACATCAACGCAATAAGCATCAATCAATTTTATCATATAATCTGGATCTTCCGAAATTCTCGAACGTTGAATGCGACAAAATTGATCGTTTATGATTCCCTGAAAAAATGACAATTGAAATAAACAATTCTTAAAGAAGACATTAAAGTCAACATTCAATAATTGAAAATATCCTTAATTAAAAAATGATATATGCATATTATCCATATCAAGTTTCACAAACATGCAAAACTGGGATGATCTTATAGCATAGGCAACCAGATTTTGAAAGTGCCCATCAGATTCTTTCATCAACCAATACAAAATTAAGAAACATTTTATTCCCCAAGATTCCCAAGCTTTACTTAGGCTTCTAATGTTATAAAGAAAATAATGGAAAAAAAAGTATCAAACATATTCAACAATCCATCACCTCTTCTATCAATGACTGAACATATTCTTGTTGGAGTTGTTTGAGAATAGAAACAGCCATTTCAATTACAAAACAAAGGTCAGAAACTCAAGAAACAGAATAAAAGAAAAGTTTGAATGGGTTGTACTTACTTTAATTGCAAACTGATAAGATATGATGCTGGTAAAAACATGTGTGTGAGGTCACGAGTTAAACATGAGAACTTATGAATTTAGCATTTATTGATTGCAATTAACAGTTATGCCATTACCAATAACACTCATATTTATATTTATAATGTCCTTATATTCTAAAATTAAAATGTATAATATGTGCATAGTAATTGAATACAGTATAGAACATATAAGGAAACAGAATAAAAATATAAGCAGGCAATTTGTAGAAAATTGGTATGCTCCTAATAGATAATTATCTCCTATTTAGTCAAATAATACTACAAAATAACATTTTCTAAAGGTGATAAGAAAATCGAAGACATCTAATCTTTGGTATATTTTAACAGTTAAATAGATATATTTTAGGGTTAATTGTAAAGGACAAACTCAAATTTTACTTAATTTTACACTACTGGTTCGAACTTTAAAAACTGATACTAAAATATTTCAACTTTTAATTTTTAGCAAAAATAGTCTCATGTTTCAAAAATATTCATCTAACATTGCTCGTCACATTATTCACACTAACGAAAAACTTAATATCGAGCTATTTTTATTAAAAATTAAGAGTTAAAGCATTTTTAACATTATTTTCCAAATGTAATATTATAAATTGAGTATAATTTGAATTTTTTATAATTAACCTTATATTTTAGTAAGATCGGGAATATGATAAGATGGATCGAATCCATCCATATTTGTAAATCATTTAGTGCCAACTTTTACTTTTCAAGATTAAAACATATAGTTAGCGGTCCTCACTTTATTTAGTATTTATTATTAATTAAAAATATTATTTTACAAATATAATATTTAATTATTTATAATATTAATAAATATATATATGTCTATTTCTATTAATCACAGACTTCTTTTTTGTTGAAATTATAATGTCCCTCCTTTATTAGTCTTTCAGTGAGAATCCCTCCTTCTTTAGGTTCAAGGGGTAAACATAATCATGTTAATTTATTAAGAGATTGAATCTAGATTCTAACTGAGCTTATATATTAAATTTGACAATTCAAATTTATTTTAAAATTTTCGACTTGACTCATACTATTATTTTAAAAATTTGTCATTGATTAGGCTCGATCGTATCTAAACTAGGTATATATTTATTTAAGCACTTTAATTGATTTTTTGAAATTTTTGTTTTTAATAATTAAACTCTATTATAAATACTTTTAATTCATATTTTTAGGTTTGCATAGTTTGAATCAATCTAACAATCATAGATTTTAAAAGTTTTGAATCGATTTAATTATTTAATACAAAGTTAAAAATTTAAGGGATTTGAGGTTTTTTAATTTAATTTCAAAGTTTTAAAGAAAACCAACCAATCAATTCATAGTATTATTTTTATTAATATGTTACTTATATGATTAACATAATACAAGAACATTGACAAATTACATCTCAATTATCGACTTTAATTTATTATTTATTCTTGAACTTAAATTAGTTGAAAATCAAAGCTTTTTTAGCAATCATAAACAACTTAACGTAGAAACAAAATCCAATGAATCAAAGAGTGGATCAAACTCGAATGAATCAAAAGAACAGTTCATATCATACGTAACTTAATCATGTGATCATCTACAGCATAAGTTTAGGGATATGATTTCTCTTAATTGTATAGTCAATCTCATGTATACATAACCTCTTCTGTAATGGTGTGGGTACACAGAAATACAGACTTGTTCTTTCTTATACTTTCTCCAATATGTTGGTTCTTAACATTTTAGAGATAATTTGATCATATAAGTAGTGTTTTATATATATCAAACTCTTCTACTCTTCAAGGCGATCACGATAGTGCAAACCTCATCTTTTAACTCCTCTTCACGAGTAACTAGAAACCCAATTAAAAGATGACGACGACTTTAATTTATACTCTTTAAGCCAAAAACAATATTGTTTCCACTTTAAAATGAAGAGGCCCCAGTCAGGAGTAGCGGCACATGTCATCTAGTTAGTTGTCATGTGATATATATTAAATAAACCTTATTTTTAGTATAATTTTGAGAGTTTTATACTTTTATTTTGGATATTTAATTTTGACAAGAATTGGTAGTTAAAATGATTTATATTTTATTAAATGTCTTATTTTAGAAAAAATCTTCTTCAAAACTTTATTCTGTACTATTACATTAGATGTCTGTTAATTTAACACTTCATCGAAAGGATTTGAAACAAGAGCACCTTGTGAAATGATTCCTCCCAGATAATTCTATCCATTTCCCTTGGTTCTTTAATGCGTTGTTGAAATTGAGGCCTCTTTTCTACCCTTTCATCAAACAATGCATTAATGGAGGTCCTGAAGCCTGGTTTTGACTGGACAATTGCTGTGAGACAAGCCCCCTTACCCAAAATCCAATTACAGCCCATTATTGAAATCGGTTACCATTGGAAGCGAAGGT
>JANZXP010000195.1:3395686-3415028 GCA_027576715.1 Erythroxylum flavicans | reverse complement strand
TTATTTATTCAATTATACATTTTCTCATTTACTTTCCTTTTTAAATGTAGATGCCGGTATGATATTGATTTGACTGACAGCACAGGAACTGTGACAACATCCATTTTAGTGAACTTGCCAAAAATCTGTTGAACTTCAGTGCAGTTAAAGTTATGCAATATTACAACTAGGTTATATTTTTATACTTATTACAAATAAAAATACATTTGATTATTTTTTATGGCATCTTTATTATATGACTAATGACCTACACTTTTCTCTTTGGTAAAAAGAGTATTGAACTTTCTCTCAATAAGGTCCATGCCGAATTAAAGACAAAAACCTCTCTCCTTCATATCAAACCTATTTAGATCCAACCATTGGACGAAAGGCAACACTTCACTGTTGTCTATTACCGCCAAACTGATGATGCTGAATTAGAGCGAAGTTCAACTTCAAACAAAAAAAGAGATAATAACAATGCTGAAATGACACTTTCAACTATTTCAGGTACCTATCATTATTTATTAAAACATTTTTTCTTTTTTTATTCATGAAACTATATAATGAACCAAAACTAATGATAACTTTCAATTTTCTTGGTGATGAATGCACGAAAAACCACAATCATGAATTCTAAACACACTTCAAAATAGTTAAGTACGTACCTTTCATTTAAGATTCATTGTTACTAACATTTTACATTTCATCCTTAAAACTACTTCATAATTTTTACATTTTATAATTTGAACTTTAATCCATATATGTCTGTTCAAATTTTACAGTGTTTATATAACTATAATTTAACATAAACCAATTCATCTTTTTATCACCTTCATGTTTTATGAATTCCTACGCATGTCTATCAATTATTGTATTTATTATTTTTTTCCCATCAACATCTATCGTTTCTAAACTGCATATTTCATTAGTTGGCCTGTGAAGAATTATTCCCTCATTTACTATCAATTTATTGCCACGTCTACTGTTATTTATTATTTACCATTTTCAAACAATTTTAAGTTCATTAAAATCTTCACTGTTATTATTTATTCGTTCAACATTCTTATAAACAAGGTGATCTTCACTTTTATACTATATCACTAATATGCTTTGATTTTTTTAATATTTTCAGAAGATATTCTTGATTCTTCTTCAATATTTAAACAATGTCTAGACAAAAGATTCGAAGAAACTAGACTAGAACCGATGCTGACCTTAGATGTTTCTGTTGATGATAGCGAGAAAAGGCCTAAATTATCATGAATTTTTTTCATAATATCTACATAAACATGAATTTTTTAAAAAGATTGATTAACGCTACCGCTGCGTAAGGCACTCTTCTTGATGTTCTACTTCCTTATGAACTATGACTTTTTTTCTTTTAAAATGATCTTGTTGTCATTGATATTATATTTCTTAGACTACTACCTTAAATAGGTTATCTTTTGTGCCTTTTTATTTAATTGGTTGTTAAAATTTATTATCATTTGTGAACGTTGCATTGCAGCCATGAATACCAGATGATTATACTTTGGAAACGCATTAATGATACTGCCAAAAACTGACGTCACGTCTACAAGGTTTAATCATCATAGAAGTTATTTCCTCAAGCATACAACTGATGCAGCTGATTCTTTATTTGCATATGGATGCCTTGTTACTCTACAAATTCACTTTTGAATTTTATGATGGCCATTTTACATTACTTCATTATATGTATTTTAGATAATTGGAGTGCGCCACTTTTCCAACAATGCATTCTAAAAGCTTCTAAGACATAAGTTGTACAGAGCGTGTGATAGACAAAATATAGGAAAATGGATACCAAATATTGGTAATTTTTTCACCTGAACTCCTTGGACGACTAGTTCATGTGGTTATTTTAAAAGCATATAATTGCTTCTTTTTAGGTATGTTTCTTTTCTTGTATTGTAGGCATTATCAAAGTTCCAGTATATAGATTCTAGTGGAAAGGATCAGGGTAATAATTTTACAAGGAAATCACAATCTCTTGTAGTCTTGGTGAATGACAAGGAAAGGATAATTGAAGTTAGACCAAAAGCTACCACTAATAGAGACAAGTAAGTTATTTTTTGTTTGATTTGTCAAATAGTTTCATATGCCAATGATTGTTATTGTCCACTGGTAATGATATGCTTATTCGTCTAAGTATTATGCAACTATAGCTTATTTAGATCACCATTGTGCATTGTTAAATTACAATATTGCATTTGGGAGAAAATAACCATGAGTAATGTAAAATGTTTGATTTCAAATGTTCCGAACTCCATCAATAGGCAAGATGTATAGTTTTTGTCTTATTATTTTCTCAGTCCCTTGATGATTTTCATATCCTGTATAAACCAAAAGCAATTAATTATGGATAAACAGTGCATATGAAACTTGAGATAGAACTAGGATTTAACATAGAACTACGATTTCATATGGATGGATTTCACATTGAGATATCTGACGTGGCTAATATCCTTTGTTTGATCCGCAGTTATGCCAGCTAAAAATTATTGTTTTAAAATTTATGGTTAACCATACTGCATTTTTATGCAGTGGGAGTGGTGTTGGAGCTGATGATCAATCCTATGATGGAAGGTGAAATATTTTAAAATGTTTTTTGTTTTCTTGCTTTCTTTAAGGCTGCTGAACTTTGTTTCAGCGAAAATTATTTGAACAAAACTTTGGTGCTCCTCCTAGTTATGAAGAACCTGAGCTAAAGGTTTCTTGTCTAAATCGAGTGAAATTTCTTGTGTCTGTAAGCACGAATTCCTTTTCATAGGACTGGGCATTGAGTGAATTAACATCAAAACTGATTCTGTTTGCCAATGTCAGCAAATAGTCACTTGCCAAATGTATACGGACAATAAAGGTATTAGACAACAACAGTTGTTTCTTTCGGAGTTAGTTATGCCCTTTGGTAACAATCAACAATGTTATTTCTTCTAACCTCAAAATGTATGATTATATAAGACTTCAATTTCTTATGAGTGAATGAATAGATATATAACATATAAACTGACTTCTTAGGTATGAATTATTTGCTTGTGGTAATGGTGACGTAGAGAAAATGGCTGTTGGACAGTTGGATTTGCTCTTGCAGCATTTACCAAATGCAGCTAACCTTTCTGCCAAACCATCTAATAATGATATCAAACTTCAAGTACTGGAAGATGCTAAAGATACAACATGGCTCACAAAATCTACTTTAAACAGGTTGGTGTAGTATCATTTTGCGTGCATATTTCTTAGTGTTTGTTTCTTTAGAATACTTATGTTTCAAAAGTTGTCTCTTTATCATGATTCTCCTTATTGTTATTAGGTTCTTTATTATTGTTGGCTCACCTGATTTGGTCAATACTGCTAAGATTATTCAAAGTGAGATATCTCAATTAGAGGAAGCAAGAAAATTTCATGTTTCTTTATATGCTCAAGTTATAATTTCTTTATTTCGTTATTAATGCTTCATTCCTGGACTTTCTTCTAAACAAAAGTGTTCTTCTGTCAAGGAAAAAAGAATCATTTCGAAGGTGGAGAAACAGGAAATCTTACTATGCGTAATGAGAAGAAATAGATACATATGGTTTTATTCCTATGGAATATTTGTATTTTGATATCAAATAATGTTAATGTATTTTGATACCATGCAAACTAATTTTTGTTATGATGATATTGTGTTGGGCAACAAGAATATCTCAAGGGTAACAGGCATGGAGTTGATTAAGTTAAGATGTTTCTGATAGTAGATTATGGATTGTCAGGCACTAATATTAATAATGTCTTCAAAGGAGATGAGTCAATTAACTTAAGTTGTTCTTTGGCATATTTAACATGAGACATTGTGTAGTTTAGAGTTCTATAATATCTAAGGGTATTGTTTCTTTGAGATTGGTTTTGATGCTCATTATAGTGTTTTCCATGTGTTGGACAAAAAACCAACAAGAATTCAGTGGATATTTGCTTAAATCTCTTAGCTATGCTATTTTGAGATGGACAACGATTTGGTTTCTATTATGAAATTTTCTAGGACTTATTATGAACACATGATTTACTATGATTTTGTCTATAAATTTCACCATATTTAAGACAACCTTAATATATAACTTTTGTTAACTATTAGTTAATGTTGCTATCTCATAATGTTAAATTTGCTTTTTTTCCTGCTCTTTTTACTATTTATCTTACCTCTTTACTTAAATATACTTCCATATGTGTCCGATATACGACAAATATATAACAAACAACTTATAGATATTATGTAAGTAAATTCAATTTTGCATATTTTAGTTCAGCAGGGCATTATCGTTTTGCAAATCTCATTGCCTCGTCGTCATCTCTAGCCGCATTCATATATACTAGCAGGTGGTCACTGCGCAATGCATAGACCTAATAACTGTTTTGTTGGGATCATTCTTGTTTCAGACAATGATATAAATGTCGAGGGAAATAAGGAACCAAGTTCTTAAGCAATAAACCGCCTTAATTTAGCAAAAGTCAGTTTTAGTACATTTTGGTAGGAAAATGTTTTATGATCTGCAAGGTGGTCATCCATAATTTGGGTGGTAGGACTAAAATTAATAAAGGAATTTGAAACTATTTTATTTAAAAAATAAGATAAAGTTAAATTTCTTAATTATAATAGAAAATAATTTATTCTTCTATCTTGACAATCAATTTTTCTTCTCCCTCCTTGATAGGAAATATATATGTATTTATTGAAATTTGAAGGTCAAAACAATCACCTTCTTTCCTTAAGTCTGTAATAATTTATTTGTCTATTATGGCCTTATCATTTATTATAACTTATTATTTTCTATTATTTAATAAGTAAGGATGTTAACATTTTGTCTATAAACAATTTTTATATAATCTATTTATTATTTTTCTAAGAGGAGAGAATAAGAGTTTCAAAACAATAATAAGCAAGAAGATCGCCCATCTTGCTGTGATGAATCATTTTAGTAGTGTGTCTATTTAGTATATAACATATCTTAGTACATGAGTATTTTACCAGAAATTAATACAGGCAATATCATGTATCACTGCATTCCAAACCATAAATATATAGAAAAATATCATCGATAATCTAAAATTAGTAATAGCTTCACTTAATATTGAAATACTATGGTTGAGTAAAAACAATTCTTTGTATGAATAAAAATCATATCAGGACTCGATGCATTTAATACTAGTTTAATATAAAAAGATACCATCAATCTTTAAAAATAAGTACCACATGCACATTAAAATGGGAATACCATATCTGAGTAGAAATCGTACCCGATCTTAATACAAACTATACTAGAACTATATTTATCTAATACCATGTTTATGTATAAAAAATATTATCGTTCAATACCAAAAAGTAAGACATACACTTAAATAGAATATGATGACAAAATGAAAAGAATATCATGGCTCAATACATATTATACCAATACGCAGTATATTTATCATAGTCATGTACAAAAATTACTATAACGAAATAACAATAATAGCTTTAGTAAAAAATGGGAAACTATCTCTGACTATAAACCATACCCTATCTCGATACAAACTAACTAGTAGTCTATCTATTTAATACAATGTCTACATAAAAAAAATCATCATTTTCTATAGATGAGTAGTACCTATACTTTAAAATGAATAAGTGCAAAGAATACCATATTACAATAAAAACTGTACTATAACTAATTACATTTAATACCAAAGATATTAAATAAAAGTTACCATGACACATTTAAAATAAGTAATAGTTTTAGTGACAAATGAGAATATCATTTCGAAGTAAAAATAATACATACTTTGATAAAAACAATAGTAATACTCTATTTTTTCAATACTATGTCTATGTACAAAAAATTACCATAACTCATTATAGATAAGGAAGAGATACACTTTTAAGTGGAAATATATTGACTAAATAGAAAGAATATTATATCTCAAAATAAACTACACCAAGACTCATTATATTCATTGTACAACTATGTAAAAAGTTATCATGAATTAATAATAATAAGTAACAACTTTAGTGGAATAGTATCCATGAGGACAAACTATACCCTACCTCAATACAAACTATATTAGCACTTTATTTATTTAATATCATGTTAATGTACAAAAATACCAGAATTCATTGCATATAAGGTAAGCATACAATTTTAAATGGGAATATATATTGATTGAATGGAAAGAATACCATGTATCTACACAAACTATGTTGGGACTTAGTAAATTGAATATTAGTCACCTACACGACCGTGTAAGTGTCTTTGTATATACCAAAAACTCTAATTTTTTATATATAAGGATACTATTGAAGGCTATAAAGGAGGAGGCAATTGGATTCTAAAGCAAAGTAATTAGGAGTCATCAGAGATAACTCAAAGGAAGAAGAAACATAAAAAGGGGCATAAGATTTTCTAACACAAGGAAAAGAAGAGAAGGATTCTAGATTTCATTCTAAAATCTTATCTTATGTCTTTGTTGTTGTTAAATAGTCATGATGATTATATTTGGATATTTAGTTACATCTATAGATTGATAAATTCTTTTTTAAGAATTACTCTTGAATTATTTGTTGAACTTTATGTTCTTAATTTAATGAATATGCTTGTGATGCTTATTTTTTTATAATCAATTTGGATCGAGAGATTGAATTGATTCACTTATGTTATGCTACACAGCGAGAGCTGGCACCACAATAGACCTATAAAAATCAAATTAATAGGAAATTGAAAAGAGATCTTAATTGTTTATTAGTTATCTATAGGATTGCTTTAAATCCAATTGAGTAGTTAGGAGTAGTTTTGAGAAATCGAGAGATTGCAACATAACTCTTATCTATTTCAATTGGGATTACTTTTTGAGAGAGGGTAATCATAACTATAGGATATCTAGGACCAAGTGTGATTAAATTAAGAATGTAAAGGGAAAACAAATAAGGATAAAAGTAATTCCTAGCTTTTATTATTAATCAATCAACCAATTTCATTGCTGCTTAGTAAACAGTTATACATACATTTTTTATTAATTCTTCATTTTTAGTTTGATTTTTAATTAATCATCTTATTGTTTTCCTTAAACAAAGTTTACAAGAATTATTGGGTGACTATATAATCCTTATGGGAAAGATATTTTTTATACTATAAGATATGATCCGTATACCTGTTGTATTGAAAGTTTCCTCATGTTCCATTGGGATTAGGAGGTATGACTAATTCTAGGTCTTTTATATTCTCCTTTGTATTACTATGAAGTTCACCTTGACCTCTTTCATCATCAATCTCACCTATTTAGTTAACTTAAATCTCCAAATTATTAACGGTGACACAATTGCACCATCTATTCAAGAAAGTCTACATGAGACTCAAAATTTCCTAACATATCTATTATTTCTAATCTGACATAAAGGAACATATAAAGTGCAAGATCATCTCTTTTATCCCATTTCCCTATGGTGGTAGCTATTGACGCTAAATTCGTTATTGGAACTTAGGTGATTTCACAGATCTACCTACTCTAACTCTTTGCTCCTCCTAAAATATATTTAGATGGTTACACTGTTTTGAATGATATATATTAGAGAAAGGATTGTTTTGGATGATATATATTAGATAAAGGATTGTTTATATTCATCTCGATCATTTAAAATATACAATTTAAAATATATATGCAATGCACATATGACTCTCATTCAATTATTACGTTGTTGTGACCGAGTGCCTTTTTAACTGTCCTGTATTCGTTATGAATATTAGGCTCATTGATAACTGTCCGGTATCTGTTGTAGATATCGGGCTTATTTTACTAGTGAGCCTGTGGCTCTTATGCACATTTTGAGCTTTAAGTTCTTTTTCACTAGTTACTCTGGTCACAATTGCCTTTATCTGATTATGCATATCATGTAATGAAATGCATCAATTATCACGTCATATGCAACCATTCACTTTCATTTATCATATACCATCACTTTCACATTTTCATCGGACCTAAGTCCAGCATTCAACAATCATATTGAGTACACTTATTTCTTTCTCATTCACATTCAATGAAGCGCTTCTAATACATTCCTAATTATCGAACTCCTCGAACTATCAATGTCCGGAATTATCACACACACATAGTTATCAGTTCAATAATTGAAATTTAAGCAATTACAATCAAGTCTATTGAGAACATCTAGGTTACTCACAGTATGCTCCAGATAGCTATTGCCTCGATGTCTAGACAATATCTGGTTGCGATCGTTTTATTTGCACTTCTATACTATGCAATACACATTTACACACATTACTGATTTGCATAATCATATAAACATTCATTCATATACATATTAATGCATGCTCAATTTGACTATTCCGGGTATATTTCCTTAATTCACATCTCATGATCATTTAACATCATCATTCAATCATTCATTTATACCTAATACACCTTACTCACTTTAATCACCTAATCCATCATCAAACTAGGTTCATTCAAGGCCTCATTCAAGTCTAAATACATCATAAGAAAGTACCTTATCATTAATTGTTTCAAACATCACTTAAAAGACAACATTTCACTCCATATATTAGCCACGATCGTGGGAAGGTATCGTAGGTACCTTCCCATGGTTGTGATAGAAGCTAGTGCAACTGGCCATGGTCATGGGTTGAGGGCCATGATTATGACAGAACCTCAAACATCTAGGCCACGATCTTGGGGATTATGCCACGATCGTACCTGTCCCTCTTTCTCTAATTTTCTACAAAATTCACCTACTTAAAAACATTATTTACCCTTCAAGTTTTCCAGAATTTATAATCATTAATACAACTTCACTTCATGCTAATCTAACTACCATATTGGTTACATTAAATCTTACAAAACTACTCAATTGATCCATTAACCTCTTACCTAATTCTATCATACATGCATTCGTAACTCTTTCCATATTTTATCTCTTTCATAATAAATAAAAACAAATCATCTCCATATTTCATCATTTAGGCTTCATAACCTCATCATTTTTACTTTAATTTCATCTTAATACCATTCATAACACAACTCATAGCTTAAGGTTCATCAATCATACAAAAATAGAACATGATTTCTATCATTCACTATCACCTTAGTTCTTCTCATTTCAAGAACATTTTACTAGTCTTTTCTTTCACCTTTATTAAACCTTAACTCCCACTCTATTTTATCCACTCATATACCCAAAACAGAACATATTTATATCATTCCTTCATCAAAATTTTTGCAATCATCCTATACATAAAAATTAGTTCATAAACACCTTTATTCATTTATCAACTTTCAACATTATATAATGATCATTCTACCTCTAAAATATCTCTATAACAATTTATGAATTATTACTCATCATACCATAAAACAAGACAAAAATATGTCCATTTATTCATCCACGATTTAGTGTAAAATCAACTCCATGTACACCTTTAAACTATCATCATATATGTTCATATTTAAACAACCCGTGAAGATTAATATGCTACTTACTTGATTAAACTCCAAGTTTCTTCTTCAATAACGTAAACCCTATCTATAAAACATCACACGATTATCACCTTTCATGAAGGAATGGGTTGGGTCTTTTAGTAACAAGAAGAGATAGCAAGGATCTTTAAGTAGCTAGTGATGAAAGATGATAGCAAGGATCAATGTGGAGTGTGAGAAGAGAGTGTCGTAGATGAGAGAACAAAGAAGAACAAAATATGGAGAAGAGAGTGTTTAGCAAAATGAAAGACAAAAATAAAGATGGGCTTGCAAGATGTGAGAATCGTGGGTGAGTGTGGTGAGTGGTAGTGACATTTATCACTTACCACTTGTCACCTCCCCATGGTTCCACTTGGTCCTTTTTATAACTAGTCCAATTGTCACCCAATTTTCCATGACACTTGTTAAATAATCCTAGTGTCACTTATCAATAAGTTCTACTACCATGAGTCATTTATTTCTGCTGCCATTTATCAATTTGTCCTACCATTTGACATTTTTCTTAGTCCAAAAATACCCACAATTTTAGAAATCTCCAAAATTTCACCAAAAATTTTAAATCAATAATATAATTCACTAAATCAAAATTCAAGACATAATATCCAAAATTCACATTATAATCATTTAAAAATTATTTATACCTAGAAAATGTCAATTGGTGCATGTACATTCATTGTAATGTGTACAAAAAATCAAATTCATGCGTTTGTATGCTAATGTTATGCGTGAGCATGAAATGCATTTCCTAATTTCTCAGTGCTATTTCTCATTTACAGAAATCTAGGGTTCTAATTCTTAGTATAGGAAAATAGGATATTATATGAAATAGCTTGAGATACTTATGAGGATCTTCACCTGGCATACCACAAAAATTAGGCAAAAGATTAATTAAACCAAATTTAAGTTCAAAAGCAACATCAATAGTAGGAAAATCAATGCATAAAGGTTGATGGTTGAGATCAGGAGCAGCCAACTGCTTAAGAGTGCAATAATTATTTTGCTCTTCCATATTAGAATATGTTTTAGAAATAGAATAACTAGATGAATCAAAAAGTAAATCTAAGGCTATTTGGATTCCTAGTGAAGAAACATTTTTTCTGTCAGATGGTGACAGATCCTTTGAACTTTGTGCATCTTTTCTTTTCAATTTATGAAAAGTTCTTTCAATTTCTATATCAAATTTCAATTCGCCAAAGTGAGAAGATTGTGGTATGAACAATAACTAAACAAAATAAGAAAAAATTAATCAAAAATAAAAATAAAAATATTAAAAAAAGTAATGGATATTAATCCTCGACAACGACGTCAAAATTAATAGTGTGATACAACATTAAAACAAAAATAACTAAACGTGAAACTATAACTAGTGATACTTCTAGGTCAGTTCTACAAAGATTAAATTGAATCACCTTTCTAAATTATGTTTGCATGTAAACAATAAATTGAATTGGAGGTGGGTTTGGTTGGTTTCGAATAACAAAACAAAGTAAAGTTGAACTAATAAAAGTATATCAAATTAAGCAGTATAAAAGTGAGAAAACTAATGAATGATTTTAGAATAAGGTTCTTAGTTCAATCTCAACCTACACAAAAATAAACATGCTTCATTGGATTATTGTTCTCATACCTCTCCTAGGAACTATTGATCGTAGATTAACAATAAGCTCTATTAACCCTATTTTTCCTTTAGAGAGTGTTTAATCAGAATAAGCTATTTAACTAAACCTAGTTATCGAACAACTTAAAACAAGTTCTCTATATTTAGTCGGACAGCTGCTTTATGAATAAGGAAAACATATCAATATAGGCAACAACCACACAATTTAGGATCATTTAACCTATATTATGTTATCCTTAATGATTCAACATCATTAGTTTCCATAAATAAATCCAAAACATAACTATTACGTATCGTATTTGATATTTTAGAAATTGGTATATATAAAAACAATCTAATATAAGCATTCAGATCATCCTTACACAAATACCCAAATTAATAAGCAAAGAATAATATAGATAATCCGTAAAGAGAGAAAGATTCAACAATACATAATAATAATATGCTCAAATTTGATCCTCGACGTTGATTTCACCTTAAAACTAGAAGAAGAAAGCTTAGCCCTCCATAGATTCCAAAAAGGTAAAGTTTTTGCCCTTTCTTGTGCCTCCAAAATGATTCTCCCCTCTTTGGATGCTCAAAATGTCTATTTATAGCAACTAAGTTTCTGGGTATATACACAATTAGGCACATAGCTATGCATCCAACCGTGCATCATTAATAAAATGCTTCTTTCATATGCACGACTGTATATCTTCCATTGTATGGTGAATTCCTCATTTCTTACATTTTCTTTCCCCATCTTCACTCTAATCCATTTCCTTCTTGTTCTATAATGACAAATGAGTTTCAAATCAAGAGAATGGCTCATAGAATATGCTTTTAACTCATTTAGCTCTTGAACTTCCAAATTATACCTAATACCAAATATGAACTAAAATAAGTATTTTAATCATTTCACAACAATAATCATTAAGTGTTAAGGAGTGAATGTATTAAAGATTAAGCACACATCAGTCAACGAATAAGAAAGCTATAAGAAATGCAACTAAGAATCTCATAGAGAGTTCGATCTTGGCTTAGGATGAATGATGACGACATGCTTAACACATGCAATTCAGATGAAAAGTGGTGTTTCCAGTGGCCTATAGTTGAGTAACGCGTAAGAACCTACCCTTAGGAAGGGAACAACAGCTGGAAATGACTACTAATACCCCGTAAGCTGAGGATAAAAAGGAGGAATCCACCCAAGGAGGGGTTTACGTTTGATTAGCTAGTTGGTGCGGCAATAGCTAAATAAGAGGATGATCAATAATTGATCGGAGAGTATGATCAACCATACTGGGATTGAGATATAACCTAAAATATTAGGGATTTTTCCACATTAGGAAAAAGCCTAATGGAAAAATGTGACATGGAGTTAGAAGAACTACAATTTGTGAACTTCTTTTCCTAGAGAAGAAGCAATAACGATATTTGGGGGGAAAAACATCAGGTAACTCTGTGCCAGTAGTTGTAATAATACAGAGGATGTAAGTGTTATCCAGAATGATTGGGTGTAAAGCATTTGTAGGCGGCTTTTTACGTTTGCTGTCAAATTCTCGGGCTAAACCTTGTATAGCGATGGAAATTGCCAAGTTGGAGTACAACAGTGATAAAGGGAATTTTTGGTTGAGCAGTGACATGCGTAGAGATCGAAAAGAACAACAACAGTGAAATAATCTAATGGGCCAACACTAACATTAAGAGATGAAAGCTAGGAAGCAAATGTGATTAGATATCCCAATAGTCCTAGTTGTAAACAATTGATATTGGGCATTGTGCATATCGACCCATGCAGTGATGTAGCTAAGCATTAAATATCTAACTTGGGGAGCATGTTTGCAAGAATGGAACTCAAGGGAATTAATGGGATCCTACATAAGAGGTGAAGTGTGTGGTTTAATACGATACAAAGCGAAGAACCTTACTAAGGGATAACATGTCATGAATGCTCTTGAAAGAAAGGGATGCCATCGGAAATATGGACATAGGTGGTGTATGACTATTGTCACCTCATGTCGTAAGGTATTGGGTAAAGTCTCGTAAGTGTTTAGTTGTCATTGTTGAGTTTGGAACCTTGAGTAGACTACCGGTGATAAGCTAGAGGAAGGTGAGAATGACGTCAAGTCATCATTCTCCTTATGCCTTGGGCAACACACATGCTACAATGGTTGGGACAAAAGGTCTTGATCTCACAAGGGTGAGCTAACCTTAAAAACTCATCCTCTTTTGTCTTTATTCTCCTTAAAGAATTAAATATTAAACTTCATACATCTTACAGTTCATATAACTCCTCTAATTCTATAAATTTTTTGACAATACTCTTTTCTTAAATATCATTTAAAAGAGTTTCGAATTTACTATTATTCAATTAATAAATAACTCAAGATTATAGAACTTTATTAAATGAAAAAGAAATCCACAAGGGCACAAATTCTATAGATGTAAAATAGTTTTATTAAGATTTATTATATGTAATTAGAAATTAGGAAAATTTTGATTAACATTAATTTATGCTTAAATAAAATAAATGGGCCTTAGTGAGATCCACATAACTAATAAAAAATATAATATAAATTTTGTATAAATGTTATCTTGATAAATAACGAACAGATATATAATCTTGTCAAGATTTTCATTCATTTAAAGTTCAAACTGAATTATTAAAAAATATTAAAATTTTATTTTAAATACTTTAAAATATTAACACAATTTTACTTTCTTTACTAAGCTTGCCAAGGATAAAAATCAAAGTTAATCGAGGAAGTAATCGTGTATTCTATCTCAAATCATAATTTCGATTTATCACCGTATAATATAGTATAACTCAAATATGTTTCACGGACGAATTCCATCTTACCCTAATCACTTGATGGATATTTATCTCTCTATAGGAAAATAGATTGATACTATTATAAAGTCAAAGAGAAGAGAGCAGGGAACTGAGACTGTTGGAACCTGATGTTGAGTGGGGCCAGCGATCAATCAGCAGTTGACCAATCAAGTATGTGACGGCTCCTTATGCGCAGAAGTGTACAGGCCACGTAAGAACCTGAGGGATCTTGGAGTTCCAAATTTATATCCTCTAAGGTTCTTGAGGTGGGGTCTTAGAGACTTAAGATTAGTCCGACTAAATCGGGATACCTAACATAATAAAATAAAAAAAAAGTAGGGTTGCCACGTAGGCCCATATCATATGCTTCTCTCTCTTCTGTATTCTTCGTTGCACCGTCATAGGTATCTATCATACCAGCCGTTCTCTGCCTCACTCTCTTCTCTCATACATTATCTTCTTATCTTCTTCTATACATCACAATTTGGTCCTCTTTGACTCAAACGTCTGTTCTCTTCCTTCCAATAAAGGTTAGTACTCTCTACATTTTTGTTTTCTAATCATCTCTCGTTTACTATTTTTTATTTTATATGATTTTATTCTTAGAACTAATTTCCAAAATATTTCATCACAAACCGATAAAAAATATAGATAACTAGAGCAAAATAATAGCTCCAAACCAAATAAGAAGTTGACAAATATATAACTGTTTTTCATCGACACCTACGATGATCCAAACTCCGGTTAATCGAAAGCTACTCTTACTTCCCACTTCTTATGATTTTATTTACTGAATGACGTCGTTTTCGTTTAAGCTTGAACCTACCCGAAGGCCCCCACCCCTCGTCCATCGTCTTCTTTTTTCTTTCTTCTTCGTTTTGTACCATATCGCTGTCGGTCTACGTCCGTCCTTCGCTCTCGTTCATCTTTTGTCGTCCATCGTCCATGCTTCGCTCTCATCCATCTTCCATCGTCTTCAGTTAAGTGGAGTGTTAGTTGTTGTTAAATGCTTATATATTTGGGTATTGTATGTTATTCGAACTGTGGTTAGTGAATAATGTGTTTGAACGAGTTTATGTTGGTGAATAATGGAAAAATACAATTGTTTTTCTGTTATTTAGAGATGAATCCGGGTTGCCTACGAAATGTTTGATGAAATGTCTAAATCTATGTCATACAATGTGTCCCTCAGTTATGATGAATTTATGCTATGTTTTAGTTGTGTACATTTCAGATGAGAGATACGTTAAGACAGTTGAAGTGTCCAAAAAAATAAAGAAAAAATGAACTGAAGAAAATAAAAGTTAACCAATTAACTTTTAGGTTTGCTTCCATTTATCTTCTCAAACAAGGGGTCATTAGACTTCAAATATGATTATATTTCATATGTTATGACTACTTTTATTTTTCCAAAACATATTGAAAATATGTTTGTCCACATGCTTTCTAATCTTAAGGTTTAAGAAACTCATGCGACAATGCAACTGTCACCCATATTTATTCTAACATGAGTTCTATTATTACCATCTTTTTCTTTAAATTTGTTATCTGTTAGCAAATTGATAAGAGGATCTCATTATTTTTTCTGATTATAATCAAACTTTCGCTAGATATAGAACCTAAAAACTTGGAATATGATTGGTTTGGATAGAACAATGTAAGGCTTATATCACTTGAGTACACGTCCTACCAATCTAACTTCATCATCACCCCCCACTCAGTCATCAAAACTGAATCTAAAACATCTCTTGCTTTCTTTGATTTAATGAAATAATATTATTAAGTCCAGTTTATGATATTATAGAATGGAATTGCCTTAATTCCTAGATTGAAACTAATTCAATTTGTTGATGTTTTTGTGGCTTTTAATCCCAACTTTGTCCTTGATGTTTTTTATATGGCTAAGAAACGAGTATTGCATTTCTCTTCTAGTATAATTGCTAGTTCTTATTGTTTTGAATTAGTTCAAATGGACACTTAAGGGCTTATGTCAACACTAATTTTTTCTGGCCACCAATTACTTTCTTATAATGGTAGATGAATTTAATAGAATTATTTAGGGTACATTTGATTAAAAAAATGTCAAAAGTTAACAACATTGATCTTGTCTTTTTATCATTTTGTTCTTACTTAATTCCAAATTGAAAACCATTTGAATAGAATTATATCTATTGTGTTTAATGTGAAGGCCTTTTCCTATTATGTGAAGAATCCTAATCACTTAACAACCACTTAAAATTAATAAAGAAAATGAAATTATAAGACATAAAACCAATACAATCTATATCAAGATATAATATCCCAACCCCATGAACATTTAGGAACATTCATATAGTTAAGACCAAATAATAGGTTCTTAAGCAACCAAATTAAGTAAAAAGATGTAAAACTGTTAATAGAAGCATTACATTAGTATAATGCATATCACAAAAAGTATATTCGGAAAGAACAACAAATCTTAGAAAAAGCAACTTACATATAGTTCTAACAAATCAAAGTCATTTTTATCCCCAAAAAAAAAACAAATCAAAGTCACTTTAAATGCCATAAATAAATAACTAAAATCAAGTACAACATGTACCATGCATCATTTGATTAACCATCATTTTGTCTTCCCTATGTTGGCTTTGAATTATTTACTAGTCTAACACTTTAATGCATAACACCATTATTAGATTCATAAATAAAAATACAAACTTTTATGAATAATTAAGTGCATAAATGATAGCTTCAAAAAATCCATTTGCATTTCCCTATTGCTATTTAAAAATATCTATAAGTTGACTGATGTAGATGTCACCAATGGAATTGATAACAATTCTATCTTTCTCTTCTTCTTCATATCAAAATCTCTTCGCAAATAAAGTAAGCACATTTTTGTTTAATGTAATATTTTCATCTATATTTAATATCTATCTTGAGTTTTAGAATTTAAAAAAAATCTAAATTACTTTTCAGTTATGCATTTAATTATGAATCTAATTAAAAATAACACAAATAAAACTCAATTTTACGGTAGGGACAATTTTTAAAAAAATTTCTTAGTTAAATATAAATCCATATGTCCCTAATTTTGTTGAAAAATAAAATGCGTCATGTCAATTTACTTGATAATAGTCATTAACAGGAATTAATGTTAAACTATATTTCAAAGTTTAATAAAATATGCTATCAAAATGACATAATACACTGACACACACATGCACAGAGAGAGAGAGAAAGAGAATAGAAGAATTAACTCATTCACCAAAAATACATTCAACTGCATAGGCTCGGTCACAATGCTCCCTTTTATAGGAAACAAAAAGTAATAAAATAATAAAGACTTAAAACAAAATAATGCTTCCTATTGGACCATAAATTGGTGAATTCAAAATGGAGTGTTTAAGCTTAAAGAAAGTTGCACCTCTCATAGCCCCAATTCCAATTTATAGCTCATCCTCATCACTCTCACTTATATAGGTCTTAAATATTATGTTCCTCCTCCTTAGAGACTTTAAAAATCACCTCTTCTTATTGAAGTAAGCTCCTTTTCATGTAATTCATTCATCTACATCTCATAGGTTAGTGATTAGATTAGCTTTTCCAATGGTATGCTCTTTAATTTTTATATTTCTGTTTATTATATTTCTTGCAGGCTGTGTTTTGTGTTGAAGAGTGTTGATAATTGTCTAACCTCATTCTCCTTCTTTGTAATTTGCGATTGACTATCTATCAAGGTAAGTCGTTCAACTTTTTGTTGTTCTTTGCAATTTTACATATAACAATGATTGATGAGATTTTAGGTTAGGGTTTAATAGTCTAAGTATTTACTGCATGTCGAATGAGTTTGTATAATTATGGATGATTTGAGCATAACAAACCTCTAGGATAGTATATAGGCTGGAAATCCGTGATGTAGCTCCCATGAGGCTTATCGGTGAAAAATTTCATGAGCCTAGGAGTCACAGCTAGAACTTGCTTTCTCGATTCATATGGTGTAACAATACCATATACCATAGTGCTTGTTTAAAATCAAACTTTAGAAATCAACTTGTAGGTTATTAATGCAAACATAGTTATCTTGTTTTTGTATGTTGTTTGGAATATTGTTCGAATGATTGATGTTTAGATGTATGAATTACTTAAGTATTTACTGCATGTCGAATAAGTTTGTATAATTATGGATGATTTGAGGCATAATAAACCCCTATGATGGTATATAAGCTCGAAACCCGTGATGCAGCTCTGATGTAGTCCAAGAGATAGCGTGCGCATATTTGGACAGATTTGACAAAATGGGGTCATAATTCTATTGACTTAAAAACTGGTTGGATTTTTGCGTTTCTAGAGTCAATTTCGCATTTTTGCTATTTTTGGGAACTTTTTGATCTATCATAACTTTTAGTAGGAATGTCTGTTTTCAGTGCTACTCGTTGCGTTTTTCATATTTTTCTGTCTATTTTCAAAATAGGAATATTTCAGTATTTTTCCCTTTTTCGGTAATTTTTAGGGTTTGACTATTTAAGTCATCCAAACTATGTATTTTGCAGTTTTTGATGAATAATAGATACTGACGGCTGTGTGTCTTTCTTTGCCCTATTTCCTGACATTCATGTTGAATCAATAGGTAAATAGTATTGTTACCTGTATTTGTGATTCAAATCAATGGTATCAATTTACACCCTTCTTTCGCATTATTTCCGCTACGTCAGTTGGTGTTAGAGTGGAGTTCGATCTAAGTGATTATGCTGCCACGAAAGACTTCCCAGATGGGAGAGGTGTATGATCGTGATGAGATTGAACAGTTAGTTGCCCAGATCGTAGATTGTTGTATAGAGACTACGGTAGAACATATGATGGCGAGATTCAACGAGGTATTGAGATATTTGAATATTCTTGGTTGTTGCAGGAATCCAATACCTACAGATGTTGATGATGATTCTGAAGATAGAGAGGATGATGAGTATTTTGACGAGCCTGTGCACAGGTGGCCTGGAGCACGTGTTGAGAGAGATCAGCGGAGATGGGAGACTGGAATGAGGAAGAAAATTCCTGAGTTCCATGGCAGTCTACAACCCAGAGAGTTTCTGGATTAGTTGGTTACTGTAGAGGAAATTCTAGATTTCAAAGATGTACTGGAAAATAAACGGGTGCAATTGGTGGCTACCAATTTTTGAAATAGGGCCGCAAGTTGGTGACAGTAGTTAAAATTAACCCGGCAAAGATTGGGTAAGTCTAAAATCGTCACGTGGGAAAAGATGGCGAAACATATGCGTGCCATTTTTTTCCCTACAATTTCTAGCGGTTGATGTATCAAAGGTTGCAGAATTTGAAGCAAGGCACGAGATCAGTAGATGAATATACTACTAAGTTCTATCAACTCTTGGTCAGAAACGAAATTCAGGAGACTAAGGAGCAGTTGGTGGCGA
>JANZXP010000195.1:3374823-3387199 GCA_027576715.1 Erythroxylum flavicans | reverse complement strand
AAAGTCAACGACTTGTTTCAATAAAGACTCCCAACCATCATCTCTAACTTGTTGCAAATGACATTTTGAGACTTTAATCAAATGCATTGCATTCACTATATTTTGATCTTTTTTCTGTAAAACTTAAGATAATCCATTTGTGATTCCCAAGATCTTTATCATAAGATGCAACACAATGAGAAATTCAAAGCGAAGCATAATATCAATTAACTCAATAGCTTCAGCCCTTTGTGAATCATCATTCTTATTTTTTCCAACAAACTCAAAAACCTCAATGACAGAAGAAAATAAATGTAGCAAATTAATGAGCGTACCAAAATGAGAACCCCAACGAGTATCTCCGAATCTTTTCAATGTCATTTCTTGATACAACCCTTGCCTAGTTTCTATCACCCCTTGTGAAATTCTTGCGATCACTTTCTCCATTTGTTTTTCTCGAAGCATATCCCTACACTTACAAGATCCTCTAATAACATTGCACAAAGGAGTAATAGTATTAAAAAAGAAACATACATTTAAATGCTTTCTTGTCTGGACTGTTTACGATGCAAAGCGTTGGGATACTCATACAATCTTTCACTTTCACAAATTATGTTCTGACAGCGCGGCACATATTCAAGACTCAAGAGAAGGTCTTCTTCAATTATCAAAGATTTTGATATATATATTAATTAAAAATAAAAACTATATATTTTTTAAATCTTAGGGGCCACAAATAACTCTGTCCATGGTTGTAGTACTTATAATGACATTATTGACTCCAATCGAATTAGCATCCATACTATACATTAAAAAACGAGAACATAGATTAAATATGAACTTTCTTTGATACTTTTCCTCACGATATTTTCTTTTAAATTTTTTATATTGCAGTTTTTGTGCCTGTTTGATTAAGCTTTTGAAAGGTAAAAAAGTATTTTTTCACCACAAAAGCTATTTTTAAAAAAAATAAGTATTTGATCGTAAAATTTAAAAGTATTTTTTAATAGAAATGACTTTTTTAGAAACTAAATTATAATTTTTTAAGAAGCTCAAATTTGAAGTTTTTAAAAAAAGTTCTACCGATAAAAATAGTTTTCATGCAATTAAATCAGCTTACACACGCATACATTTTCTATTCTTTGGGAATTTTAAGGTAATTTGGGAAAATGCGTTATAAACTACGTACGAGATGCTGCATTTAACGTTGGGGACCATGTTCCTCTTCGTTTTATGTGTGCATGTGCTGTCCATATAGAATCATAAATGTTGCCCATGTGTTTGGTTTTTGCACAGAGGAAGAGGCAAGCCGACAATATCCTTAAAATCGACCAACAAATAAAAAATATATATTAAAGTTCAATACTATAGAGACCTCATGGAACTAATTAGTAATCATAATCTTTTCACAAATGAATTAATTATACATGAAACTTTATAAGTAGATACATATTAAGTTTGAGAGGAAAGTCCTCGGAATGATAATACACACGATGATGATAACATTGTTCAAAACAAAATTAATTAAATGATGATATAATTCCAACAAGATGGTAAATCTGGAAGAACTTACGCTCAAAATGGACACTAAATTATATAAAAAAAGAAAAAAAAACCCACAAACTTCATCACTTTAGCCAGAGTTTCATCGTCTGAATGCGTATTTAACAACACCAGGGCCATGAGCATTTATGAAGTAATCATCCCAATCAATGGATCTTGAATCGAAGAAAAATATTTCTGCCTCTGACCCTAAATTTTTTCTTGCTGCTATACGCAAGTTCTCTGTATTTGTGTCATCGAACCTGCAAGGTTATTTATTTTACCAGTTAAAATAAAAAAAAAATTATGGTAAGTTGCAAGGAAGTTTATAAATTTATAAAAAATAAATATATGCATGAGTACTTACACTCCTTGGAAGAAAAGATATGGACGGTAAAGTTCAACCAATCCTAATACGAGGTTAATCTTTCTATTGAGATCGTTGTACATGCCCTCAAAATGCTGGCAAAGTGATGCTGCTATTTTCAATCCCTGCAATTCCGGTCTGGTTTTAGAATTTAATTCCTGACAACCAAAAGACTTGGTACGTTGGTAGGTGTTTTGGCAATTAATGTTCATGAAACAAACCTTTAGTAAGAGCAAATATCGGATAGCCAAGTATCTGTGGAAGCTATCCATGCTGTTCAGGACTTTAACCCTTTGAACCTTGACAGGTTTTCCATCTTTACCGATCCATGGCTCCTTGGTGAAGTATCTGTACCCGTAATCATGAAGATTTTCATATTTCACGGGATTTCTTACAGACGAACCCACATGGTAAATTAGACCAGAAGGTTCATTGTAATGAGCCACCATTGCTACAATAATTGCATTCACCACGATGTCAGCTGGTATCTGCACGAAAGTTTTAACCTCAACAAGCATTAATTGTAATTCTTTCCATATAAACTGTCCGGATCTATCTCATTTAAACCCGAAAATTGAAGGATGATTTTAATTCATGAAAATAAGATTGCTTCCTATTACTCACCACATCAACAATTGCTTTTTCATCGGCGAGAAAGCATGTTATTCTTCCCTTGCCATAACCAACAGTTAATGCATCGATAGTTCTGTGACCACAAAAACATATTCATTGATAAGCTTTTTTTAGCTTGGAAGGTTGGGGGATGCTAATAAAGACATAATGCTGACACATACTTGACACCTTCAAGCCAGCCTGGAAAAGGTTCTTTGCAAGTACTGGTAACCATCGCGGGGCGGATGATGACTGCTGGAAATTTTCCCTTGAGATGTCCGATTATCATCTCTCCCATGGCCTTGGTAAACACATACGTATTCGGCCATCCGTAAGCCTTTGCCCTGATAGTTTCAAAGAATTATTCCGAGTTATGATGATTGATTCTAGCAACTTAATGCAATAAAAGGGAAAAAAAAAAAAAGACATCTAAAGCTCTCAAATTAATTCACTAGTCGACCAACCTTCTCATTCCCAAGTCCTTCAAGGCCTCCTCAAATTCTGGCTTTGTCGCACCTTTACCTTTGAGTTCATTCAGTTTGTGTTCAACTATTCTTTTTTCTTCATCTACGTCTAACCCAGAAATACCATTCAGTGCTTCGCCCAATTGGTATGGCTTCTCAGGTATCAACCCTGAACCTTCTCCACAGACATAAGCTGAAAACCCGTGTTCTGAAATCTTAGTTTCTAACAAGAAAATGGAATAAACTACACAGAAAGTCAGCGGACTAGCCACGCTGATGATCACTTCACCTGTTGATACATGTACAAGCAAGTTGACTTTAACACATTTCTGGGCAAAGCACAAAGCCTGCATTGCTCCTATGGTGTTGGTGCCCAGTGCAATATCATATCTGCCACGAAGTTTTCAAAACGGAGTTACAATCTTCATGTCTTTAGCATTAACTTATAAAGAAGAAAATTGGGTTCTTGTCTTGGAATGCTTACCTTTCGTTAAAGTCTGTTGTGGCAGCAAAATTAAGAACAACATCTAATTCCTTCATCATCTCTTCTCTAATGTTTAAGTCTTTCAATCCCAAGTCCTCCGAGCAAACATCACCAGCTAGTGGAATAATCTTTTTTGAGATAAAAGAATTTAAGTTTGTCCCATACTTTTCTCTCAGAAGTCTAAACAGTTCCTTGCCTATGATCTATAACAAAGGAAAATTTGAAAAGAAAAGAACTTAGAATTACTACTTATGCACAAGACATAACAAGCTCCAATTACTACATATCATGTCAGAGTTCAATAATCGCAACACAAAAAACAATATTATCTTCTAAATTCCTCCTTATTCAGTGATTATGTCTGTTAGTTTTGTTTATTCAGTGATTATGTCTCTTAATTATGCTTTGGTTAAGAAAGTACATATATCTCAACTATGTCTATGACGGTCCTATCGGCATGCATGACTGGCCCGCATACGGAAAGTAATGTTGGGAAGATATAAATAAAAAGAGAGCAAAATAAAAGCTATGAATTAAACGATAACATAAGTATTTCCTCTGACAACTAACCTTGGAATAGGTCCAATAAAAGCTAAGAAGTTAATTAGTTTATCCTTTTGGGCTTATGTTCCTCGTACCAGCATCTATATGTATTGTTTATGTTTAGTCAAATTACAAATAATTATATTTACCTCGTTTTGTAATCTTTCTTGAGCAGCATCAGCATCTGCGGCCCTAAGAAGAAGGTAAATCTTCTTCACATTTGGTTGAACTCTCAGGATCTTCTCTACAAAAACTGCATTAAATAAACAAAAGTAAAGATTCCTCAGATTGTCATCTTGACAAAGTCTGATGTTGAAATAGTAATCGCAATGGGAGAGAGATGGTATCTACTCTTTGCTAAGAACCCAGTTGCACCAGTGATCAAAATTGACTTGTCCTCAAGAAACTGAATAATGCTTCCAAACTCCATTCTTCTTCAGAACCTTGTCTATAAGGTTTGAGAGGGACGGACTTGGAAAAAGGAGAGAGCTGGCCTCCTTGTAGCCTTTGGTGTGTATAGAGAAATCTATAGACGGGTTAAACTTAAAACGACTGAAAAAGGGCCAAAATGGTCATATACTTTTATTTGGAGTATGAGCAGAACCTAAATACTCATAAAGTTTTATAGCTAGGAAGATGATAATAATGAGGTAGCTTGTAAGAATTAGTTGGCGGTTAGATATTTACTTCCGTGAGCCATGACCAACTGATCTATAGATCATTCCATCTGCTCTTTCATATGTTTCACGTATTGCGTTGCGTTTGATATTATGGGGCCGATATAAGTCGGTCAACACAACTCCATTGAATACGGCTTTACTCAAGAAATGAACAACAGCGGTCTGTTTACTTGTCCTAATTAAATGCCTGCAGCAGATGACCTTTTTTTTGTTTACATAAACGTACCAAGAATATGTTTCATATTGATATCTCTCTCAAAGCATATTTATGGTTGGACCCGACATTTATGTTCATGACATGATTTCTTTTTAATCCCACGAGATGTAAACTTCAGATCATTTTCGCAACACAGTATTAGTGTTTTTTCCTTTTGATTTTCTGACATTCATGTTCTTGCGGGCATGCGATAGTTTATGCAAATCGAGTTTATAATACCAACATAATTCGAAAGCCAAGCCAATTCATGTGAGGTATTGTTATGTGTATTATAATAAATAATCAAACCTTAGGATTAATTTAGTTTAATTTATATAATTTCCCTTTTTTTAGCTTCTATAGGCCCTTCCATTACATATTCTTTTAATTAGATGTCTTCGTAATGAGTGTAATCTGAACAAATTGTTTTATAAATATGATAAACTTGTCTTACATTTGTTGAAGTTTAATCTAAAATTTACTCTTAATGTTTAGTAAGTAATATTTTGTTAATCTAGGTCAATTTAACTAAGTTCTTAGCGATCACTACTTAATAATAAGATTCAATCACTCGAGTAAACAATTAGGATAAAATTTGCAACTTATAAAATTTAATAAAAATATTTTAATAAATATGATTCTCTTTATTAAAAAATTCTAAAAAGTGAGTCTTACAATTGGTAAAATTGTTCCTTTATGACCATAAAATCACAGGTTCAAGTCATGTAAATAGTCTCTTTGTAAAAATATAAAAGAAAAGCTTCATACATTATAAACCCTCCCTAGATCTCCGCAAAGTAGGGAGTCTTGTACACTGGGTTTGTTAACTTTTGACTTTTTTGTTAGAAAACTCTCTCAAATCTAATTATACTAATTCATACTCAAAAATTGCTTAACTCCTATGTCTACCCGTGCACTCTAATTGTTAAAGTATATACAAAACCGAATAATACATATCAAATAGATAAAATTATGATAAAATAAATATAAATTATACCCATTTCATTTTACATACAAAAAAATATCCCAATATCTATAGAACAAAGATAATTTTTAAAAATATTTGTCAAGAAAATTCATGATACAAGTACAATAAAAAATTCGCAAAAGTAATTATATTGAATACATTGCAGAGTGTTGCCAAAACAAAAACATACAATGTCCTATAGTTATCTAAGGTAAGTATCAACTAATTTGTTTTTACCTCATATAATATGCCTTAGGCACTAGAGTGATACGTGTCTCATTCTATCATGAAACGAATAGTACCTATCCCGATAAGACGTCAATTAATAGGAGGGAGATTGTCCGTTCTCTCCCTCCTGTGCCCTCTATGCCAAAATAATCTTACCCATCAAATTTATTGCAACAAATAGCTAAGATGGTTTAGGCACGATATAGCGCAGGGTAGAGGGAACAGCAAGTCTGCTCTCCAATTAATAGACTTTGACTAAGCATCATACTCCATACGTGACAAAAAGTAAACATGCATTCCTCATAAAATAAATCACATCAGATATCGCACGGCTCGTACACAAGCACCGAAACCATGACACTCGGTCATTCACAACAGTCAAGTCATCCTTAGTATATTCTCGACATTGAAAATATACTCTGTATGTACATTGTTAACTATATTTTAATAATCACACGCTCAATAAATGTGCTTAATTTCTCTCGTCTCATCAATTTAACAAGACACTGAATCTATCATAAACCTTGCATGGGGTTTCTAAATATTTATAACTAAACGCCAATTAATTTGGCTTGCGAATAATTATAAATCACATAACATATAATTCTTAAAATATATATATAACAAAAAATTAAACTAGGAAATCATAATTGATGTATAATACTAGCTTTACTATGAAAGGTAACCTAAATCTCTTTTTTCTATACTTAGAAATTATTCAAATCCTACTTAAATCTTGTTAATCCTAATGAATTATACTAGAATGACCTTTCTTTCCCTTCCAATTTACCTCTGAAACTAATTTTCCTTGTCATAATTCTTTCATTTTCTAAGCTTATTTCTCATAAATATGATGACTATGGTTGTCAATAACTAATTTTAAAATAACTTTTTGAACACATTTATTGATCAATACCTTTCTCTGTCTAACACCGATTGACCATTAGGGTATAGTGATTGACTGATAAGCTTAGATCGATATGTGTCTTTCTATGAATTTTAGAAAATTCTTCTATTTTATTTTAACCTCTTAAATCACTTTAATTTAAAATTTTTAAAATTGTAAAAATTACCATTAAGTCAATAGTGAAAACAAACTTAACCAATATGATTTTCACTAAAAATTTATTTCTTTCTTAAGTTTTATTCTCATATACAAAATTAATCAATCCTACATCTTCTAATTAAACATCTAATATCAATCTTCAACTAAATTAAAAGTATTTAAAATATATTTAAAAATGTTAGATTTCATCAAATAATAAATATAAGAGTGAAATGCACAAGACTCCCTCATAGTTTAAGTATTTTTTTAAGTCTTGTTTTCTTCAAAATTACCAGAAAAATTCTTTGTTAGTTAAACTTTCCATAAATGCCAAAAAAATTGGTTGGTCACAATTGTTGAACGGTGCAATGCAAAGTCAAAAATTGGTTGGCCACAATTCTTTAGATGGTGTAAAATTAGTCATAGTTAGGTTAACAAATTATGTTTTTTGTTCAACTTTTTTCCTATAAATAGATTAGCATTCAGATCAATTTCATATATAAAAAAGCTTAGAGAGAAAAGCTTTAGTGAGAGAAAATTGAGAGTAATTTTCTTAAGTTGTGAGTATTGTATAATTTCTCCCTTCAGTAAAAGATCTGCAGCATGTCTGGAGACGTAGGCAAACTTGACCGAACTCCGTTATCAAATTTTGTGTGTGTTGTTTTGCATTACCACTAATATGATTTATAAGAAATTTGCATAATTTTCTTAATAACTGGTATCAGAGCCAGATTCGAGTGGGAGCAATGGCTGCAGATGAAGGGAAGGTGAAAATTGAAAGTTCGATGGCGCAACTTTCGGGTTCTAGAAGATGCAAATAGAAGATTATCTGTACCAGAAAAACATGTATCAACCTCTCTCAAAAAAGAAATCAGAGGGTATGAAGGAAGAAGACTGAGCTCTTCTAAACAGACAAGCCCTTGGCGTTATCCGATTGATGCTATCAGGCAATGTTGTTTTCAATATAGCAAAAGAAAAGACCACAATGGGTCTTATGGCGGCTCTCTCTAGTATGTATGAGAAGCCATCAGCCACTAACAAAGTTCACTTGATGAAGCGTTTGTTCAATTTGCGAATGATGGAAGGCATACTAGTTGCTCAACATCTTATTGAACTCAACACAGTCACATCCCAGTTAAGTTCAGTTGAAATTGAATTTGATGAAGAAGTGCAAGCATTGATACTTTTATCTTCCTTACCAGACAGTTAGAATGCTACAATCATAGCTGTGCGTAGCTCGTCAGGAAGCAATAAGTTAAATTTTGATGATGTTCGTGATCTAGCTCTTAGTGAAGAGATCCGACGGAGAGAGTCGAGTGAATCATCAACCTCTTTAGTTTTGCATATAGAGTCAAGAGGAAGAAATTCGACCCGAAGGAATGGACACGATAGATCGAACTATTAAGGTAGATCAAAGGATAGGAGGTCCAAATCTAGGAATCCCAATAATTCTTATAGCTTGAAGACTGTCGAGTGTTGGAATTGCGGGAAGACTAGGCACTACAAAAATTAATGCAAGAGTGTACCGAATAACCAAGAAGCGAAGGTAGAGGAAAATATTACTTCCACCTCAGGAGGAGATGATGCGTTGATATGCTCTTTGGAGAGTAATGAGGAGGCTTGGGTGTTAGACTCTGGAGCATCATTCCCCACTACTTCGCAGAAAGAACTCTTCGAGAGGTATATCTCCGGAAACCTTGGAAAGGTATACCTTGGCGATAATCAATCTAGTGTCATTATTGGTAAAGGTGTAGTGAAGATTAAGTTGAACGGGTCTGTTTGGGAGCTAAAAGATGTCAAACATATTCCTGACCTGAGAAAGAACTTAATCTCAGTAGGGCAGTTGGCTAGCAAAGGCTATACTATGATCTTCCACGGTGATGTCTGGAAGATTTCAAAAGGTGCAATGATAGTTGCTAGAGGCAAAAAGAGCGGTACTCTTTAAATGACAACAGGGGCACACTGTTCAATTGCAGTTGTAGCAAGAAATGAAAATCCTAATTTATGGCACCAGATACTTGGCCATATGAGTAGGAAAGGGATGAAGATTATGCACTTAAAGGGAAAACTTCCAGGTCTACAGTTAGTAGAGATTGACAATGCCTCAGCTGCATGCATCACTGTACTTCCACTTGACACCTATCATAATGATAAACGGCTCGTCTCGCCGTGACCTTCTCTTGAATTCTCAAAACTTCTGTCGCTCCATCCCCGCAGGGGCAGAGAACCCGTCACTGTCTCAGCTATGCTACTGGGGGCTCTGGGGAAATTGGAATAGGAAAGCACTCATCTTGGGGTGGGCTTACTACTTAGAGCTTTTAGCAGTTATCCGCTCCGCACTTGGCTACCCAGCGTTTACCGTGGGCACGATAACTGGTACACCAGAGGTGTGTTCTTCCCGATCCTCTCGTACTAGGGAAAGGTCCTCTCAATGCTCTAACGCCCACACCGGATATGGACCGATATGTCTCACGACATTCTGAACCCAGCTCACATACAGCTTTAATGGGCGAACAGCCCAACCCTTGGAACATACTACAGCCCCAGGTAGTGAAGAGCGGACATCGAGGTGCCAAACCTTCCCGTCGATGTTGCATACTTAGAAAACAGAAGATGGTCAACTTTTAGACAAGTGGCAGAATCCCAAAGAAGGAAAGGTTGGAGCTTGTTCACTCCGATGTTTGGGGACCAACAACTGTCTCATCCATTGGTAGGAAACACTACTTCATGACTTTCATTGATGATCACTCTCGAAAGGTATGAATTTACTTTCTAAAGCATAAGTCTGAAGTGTTTGAGACTTTCAGGAGATGGAAAGCTAAGGTTGAAAATGAGACAAGACTAAAGATTAAAAAAAACTTAGAACTGACAATGGTGGTGAATATGAAGACACTAGATTTAAAAAGTTATGTTATAAGCATAGAATCAAAATGGAAAGAACCGTGCCAGGTACACCTCAACACAATGGTGTAGCTGAGCGTATGAACCGAACGTTAACAGAAAGAGCGAGAAGCATTCGTATATATTCAGGCATACCAAAGCAGTTTTGGGCAGAAGCAGTCAACACAACAACTTACTTAATCAATCGAGACCTATCAATTCCACTGGAGCATAAAATACTTAAAGAGCTTTGGAGTGGAAAAGAGGTAAAATTATCACATTAAAGAGTTTTCAGTTGTGTAGCTTATGTGCATATTAGTGATCAACGCAAGATTAAGCTTGATCCCAAATTCAAGAAATGCACCCTCATCAGCTATGGCGAGGATGAGTTTGGCTACCACCCTTGGGATGATGAAAACAAGAAGGTGATCCGCAGTAGAGATGTGATTTTGAATGAACAAGTGATGTACAAAGACATACATCAAAATGACGCTAACAACTCAAAGCAAAGTGAGCCAATATTTGTAGATGCAGATGACGTCCTTGATAGTCCCGTGGCGAAACCAATAGTAGCAAGTCCTTAGCTAGAGGAACTCATTAGACAAGTAGTGTGCAGTAGTCCGACACACCACAACCTCTTAGTTCCAACTCCTGTATTCGGAAGGTCTTTTAGGCCTCATGGGCCTAACAGGAGATACATGAACTATCTGTTACTGACTAATAAAGGGGAGCCTGAATGCTATGATGAAGCCTGTCAGACCGAAGATGCTAACAACTGGGAGCTTGCCATGAAAGATGAGATGAAGTCTTTGATCTCTAACCAGACATGGGAATTAGATGAGCTACCTGTTGGGAAGAAAGCACTTCATAACAAATGGGTGTACTGGTGAAAGAGGAACGTGATGGTTCTAAGAGATACAAAGTTCGACTAGTTGTCAAAGGATTCTAATAGAAGGAAGGAGTTGACTACACCGACATTTTTGCTCCTGTTGTAAAGCTCAATACTATCATATTAGTGTTGAGTATTGTTGCCATTAAAGATATTTATCTTAAGCAGTTAGATGTGAAAACTGTATTTCCTCATAGAGAGTTGGATAAAGAGATATACCTGCATCAGCCAGAAGGTTTCTCAGAAAGAGGGAAGTAAAATATGGTGTGCAGACTTAAGAAAAGTTTGTATGGCCTGAAACAAGCTCTAAGATAGTGGTACAGAAAGTTTGATAGCTTCATGCACAAGGAAGGTTTCCAAAAGTGCAATGCTGACCACTGTTGCTTCTTTAAAAGATATAAGTCTAATTATATCATTTTATTACTTTATGTCGATGATATGTTAGTAGCAGGTTCAAATATGGATGATATCAGAAGGTTGAAACAACAATTGTCAAAGGAGTTTGACATGAAAGACTTGGGTCCAGCAGAGAAGATTCTTGGAATGCAAATCACAAGAGATAAGCATAAAGGAACTTTGCAATTATCTCAGTCAGAGTACATCAACCGTGTTTTGCAAAGATTTAACATGGACGACGCCAAGCTAGCCAGCACACCCTTGGCAAGTCATTTTTGTTTATCCAAGGATCAATCCCCTCAGACAGAGGAAGAGAGAGATTTAATGGCTAAGGTCCCTTGCGCCTCATCCATTAGGAGTTTGATGTATGCGATGGTTTGTACGAGACTTGACATTGGTCATGCAGTGGGAGTTGTTAGCAGGTTTATGTCAAATCCAGGAAAAAGTCATTAGGAAGCAGTTAAGTGGATTTTGAGGTATCTACTAGGAACCACAGAAAAATGTTTGTATTTTGATAAGGGATAGCTGAAAGTACAAGGCTATGTAGATGCAGACTTCGGAGGTGAAGTCGATCACCGAAGAAGCACCGCCGGATATATATTCACTGTTGGAACTACAACTGTTAGTTGGATGTCACTGATACAGAAAATTGTCACTTTATCCACTACAGAGGTTGAATATGTCGCAGTGACTGAAGCTAGTAAAGAGATGATATGGCTTCAAGGTTTGTTAACTGAGTTGGGATTCAAACAGGAGAAGAATGTTTTGCACAGTGATAGTCAAAGTGCGATACACATGGCGAAGAATTCAACATTTCATTCTATAACCAAGCCTATTGGACTTCATTATCACTTCATCATATCTCTATTGGAAGATGACGTGTTAATACTGGAAAAAATCCAAGGAAGCAAGAATCCATCGAATATGACAAAGGCAATGACTATTGACAAACTGAAGTTGTGTTCAACTTTAGTTGGTCTGCTAGAGTAACAATGTTGGACCCCACACCCGCCCTTAGGTCGGCGGTGTGTGTTTGCGGGACATACCGCGGCATCCAACCTTACTCAGTATTGTCCTCTTTGGTCAAGGGTGAGTCCACGACTC
>JANZXP010000195.1:3348614-3362929 GCA_027576715.1 Erythroxylum flavicans | reverse complement strand
ACAATGGAAATCAAACTAAATGAAAACATACAAAATGAATCCTAAACTACAACAATAATCAACAATTATGCAATAAACATATGCCACTTACTTAGAAAAACATATACTAGTACACAACTATCAACATCTCCACACTTAAATCTTTGCCTGTCCTCAAGCAAAATAAATACAACCAATTAATTATATCGCTTCATTTTAAAAAGATCAAAGCATACAATTTCTCAAATTTAAGTCAACTCAAATATCAAGTTAATACACATATCATGACTACTTTTTCATTGGTATACATAAGTAAACTCAACAATTGACACCATCCCTCAAAGATAAGTAAAGATACAAAATGAATCTTCCTTACGGTTTTCACTCATTTTTCTCAAGTGTTTGATAGTTGGTGTTTCGCTCAAACATCCTATAAGAAACTACACTAACATAAGCTTGCTAATACACCAATTCACCTCTACAATGATTGCATGCATAACTAGATCAAAAGGACTTGTTTAGGGTTGTAATGTGGTAAGGGTTAAGGTGGGTAAAGAGGGAAAAAGGTTAACAAAAGCATTCGTAATGTGGTAAGGGTTAAGGTGGGTAAAGAGGCAAAAAGGTTAACAAAAGCATTCGTAAAGTAAAAAAGCGGATAAAACAGGATAACAAAATATAAATCCGAGATATACTAGAAATGTAACTAATATTCTGCACTTATTGATGCTACTCAATTATTCTTCATTTTTCTTTTCTTTTCTTTTTTATTTTCAACAATTTTTTCTTTTTTTCTAAATACATGGAAGAAACTATAAATATAATAGCAGCTATATATAATGTAATCCACAGGCAGAAATATACTCAGCTAATCTCGGTACAATTTTCACAACGATCCTAATTAATTTATTACTTAATACTCTACTAATCTTGTGAATGGATAGGTTAATGGGGTTTGAGGTTTTAAAATTTTGGGTATTTTCAAGAAACAAAAGGTTAAGGCTTAACAGGGGTAGCAAGGGATAATACTAAGGGTAGGTTATTTAAGTTAAGGGTTAACACAAAAAGGGCCTTAATCATCTCTGTTAAGAATGCATCCAAAAGACTCAAATCGACCCAAAGCAAGTTCTGAAGGTAATAACATAAGGAAGTATCACTCAACAAAGAAATAAAATGACTATGGATAGAGTCATATGGGCTCAATCCTCACATTGGCTCAAATGAAAGCTTATTATGCATCTGTACACTACCTCATTGCTCAAATGTCTATTTATGAATGAGCTTATATAACCAACTACTTTTCATCACTCTATATGGTTCACTTTCTACTCAAGTGGCCTAATCCAAGTTCAAGTATGCATTAAATCTAATTCTAACTAGCATGATAGAATCTCATGGTAATATCTATTAGAATGATTCAAGTGCAGTTCCATTGCTGATACAAAACACATGATATGCCTAAACATGCATCCTATTTAACAAAATGCAAACAATGCAATTTAGAAAGTCAATGTCACCTCCCCACACTTAAAGATCACATTGTCCTCAATGTGACAAGTCAACCACCAAATAAAGGAAAATGAACTCAAACCAAACAAAAGAAATTAAACCACAAAAAAGAAATTGAAACAAACAAATGACATCAAACCAAACAAAAATTACAGCAAACAAAACAAAAGAAATGACATGAAACCTAACAAAAGAAAATGACACAATTTAAAAGTAAAAGGGGTAAGAAAAGCTTACTGAGATGATGGTGGCGACGACGTTGGCAAAGAAGCTTTAAAATTATTCCTCTGACAGAAATTGAAGAACCTCTTCTTCAGGCTATACTGCTCTTTATGGACTTGCCACATTTGGGTGCTGAGCTCATTGATTTAAGATGTCATTTCCTATTAGTTGGAGGCCATCTGGTTGAGATTTGTTGAAATCGGTCAACCTTCACTGGTGCACTTGGTTCCTCCTCCACTGCTTCCTCTTCTAGCTTCGGGACTGCTTGGGATGTGGAGGGTCGGGAAGTGTCTCTACTAATGCCCTTCTATTCCTCACTGCAGTATGCATATGATTGTGGAATTCCATAAACTGGAACTCCAAAATCTTATAGCGTCTCAAATACGATATGTCAAACATATCATATGGCGTTGTGCGTACATCTCCCACATCAAGGTTATAAAACTGAGCTAAAATAGTAACAATATGAGACATGCCAAAATATAAACTCTTTTTATTTACAACACTCACTATTGATCTAAAAATTCTAAAAGGCATGTTAATTTTAACTTTTCAATCTATGCACCATAAAAAGAAAAGTTTTTTGGCCGAGCATTTGTTACTTTTAGTTTTATTGAACACAGTTAACAACATAAATTTGTGTAAAAGTAAATGCTCGCCACTATGGATTAAAGAATTTGGTGCATTTTTAGAGTCAAAACTTTCCTACCCAGTTAGAGTTTTCCATAATCATCTAAATAAAAATCACCGTGATCGTCTAAAATTTTTGTGTTTGGCAAATAAAAAAGACCACACATGACAGTATAACCCAATTTATAAATAGTGCTGAAAAACCTAAACTAGAAAACGCCCATTTTAGGATTATATCAGACTGTAGTGAAAAACTCTATGGTCATCATAGGGTGAATAGGTACATCAAACTGAAAAAACCTATTCTAACCTATATTTGCAGCTAGTTACTCTATCTTTTGCCTCACTCCTATGGTTTCTAACAACTCAAAATCAAAATGCCTAGGAGTGACTAGTTCTCCATCCTTAAGGTCTCGAAAATGCATACCTTCTTCTTCCGAATAAATTGGGAATGGAGAGCGATAAGTTGCTGCTAAGTAGGGCTTACATTCATCGAAAACTTCACAATGCAATTCATCGGTCAATTCAGTCAATTTTTTAGCCATTAACTTTCTTATTGTCATTGTAAGAAGAAAACCTGCAAAAATGAGAAAGAGATGAGTGAATTCGATTTTAGAGAGAGAGGAAGAGAAATCTTATAAAATCATTATGTTTTGAATGATTAATGCATGAAAAGAGTAAAGGTTTGTAAGACTAATGAAAAGAGATAAAGAAAATACCAAGAATCTAGAGGAAAATGAAGAGTTTTGGAGAGTGAGAGGAGAATTTTCGTGGGTTAGAGAGAGAAGGAGTGAAATTTTGAAGAATGGATGAAAGAAGAAAAGGGGAGGGAAGCTTAAATTTCCCTCCAGATAGAATTCCTACGATTATAGGAATTCCCACAAATCCCACAATCATAGGATTTCCCATAAATCCCACGATCGTGAGATTTCTCTCCAGAAAGTTTCTGGAGAGATTTCCCACGATCGTCGGAATCACTCCAATTCCCACAATCATGAGATGGGATGACTCTCACACTTCTAAACCTTCTTCTTCCAAGCTTAGTATTAGTTCTCTATGATCCCACAACCTACAAACACATCAAATTAATATTAGGAACAAGAATTTCAAAAAGGAAACAAGTTGAAATTCAAGCAAGAATCAATTTAATCATCATTCAAACTCAATTCAAACATGCCCATAACTAAAGAACCACACCAATAAATAAACAAATATAATTAAAAGGAAGTAGAATTCTATGAGTTGCCTCCTATACAATGCTTCTTTTAACATCTGTAGCTTGACACTCTTCCTTGGAAACTCAGCCAGAATCAATTATAACAGGTTTGCTTCCACCTTTTTCGTTCAATATTGGTTTTGTAACCTTTAAGTAAGTTACAAATTGTAAAATAATTAAAAGGACAACATGTATAACATTATGAAAATCAATTAAGCTCAATAATGTCTTTTTTCTAAATGAACTTCAACATAACAGGCAATAACAAAACTTCCTGAATCTTCCATTGAATCTAACAGTTTATTCTGTAGGAAGATGAGGTGCTCTTTTTCTTCCTTAATCACCTTCATCTCCTTTACTTCTTCCACTTCACGAACAAAGATTTTCATAACTTCTTTAAACTCGATGTCTGTTGTCATCTGTTCTTCGTTCTTTTATTCTTCAGAAGATTTGAACACATCAATTATCCTGAATAAGCTACTATCCTTCAGATTCTTAAGTACATCATTCATTTTGAATTTCACTTGAAGATAGAGTTCTTTTCATGAACATCTACCTAAGATTTTTTGATGTTCACATATGGTATATTAAGAACTAGTGAATACTAGGGAAGGTTTTCATCTTTTTCTTTGCCCTTTTTCTTAATTTCTTGGTATTATAGAAAGTAAGGTTTAGCATGGTCTTCCACTTGTTCTTCTTGTTCTTCCCCATTTTCAGGCGTGATAGCCTTATATTGCTCTCGTTGATATGTTTCCAAGTGTGATAGCCTTATATTGCTCTCGTTGATATAATTTTATGTTGCTTAGAGAGTCTTCCACACTTATCTTACAAAATTCACTGGAAAGCTTTCTTACTTGAACCTCCAAGTTGTGAATATAAATGCCATAATTTTTAAAAACTTGATCGAATTTCTTTTCCATTCTCTTTTGACTTTCCTCTTGGCTATAAAACATCTTCTTCTGGTTCTCTTCCATATCTATTAGCTTTTCCATAATTTTGTCGAATTTGGAATCTTATGAATTGGATTCATCTTGCTAAAATTCAAATATTTCTTGATGTCCCATATGAGTATTTGCACTGTTGGCTAATAGAAATATGGGTGGTTTTGCCACCCCGAAGTGTATGTATTCTAATAAGGATCAAAATTTCATCAACCATACTGTGCCTCATTGTAATTTGCAAAAGTTCCTTGCTCCCTATAATAACTATCTTCCATCATTGTTCTTTTTATTTCTTCTCAATACCTAGCTCTTCAGATGTCTTAATCCTCATTCTAAAATGTCTTGATATGTCGTGCGATATCGGATAGTTTGTCATTACCAAATTATGTCGATCTTCACATGCTCCTTGTGTTCATGGACCTAAAAACACACAAGGAAAAGTATCAAAAACTGTTAAATCAACGTAATCTAAATTAAACAAGATGCTAGACAATCAATCCCTAGCAATGACGCCAAAAGCTTATTTTAGTGTAATTATGCAATAGAAACTACTCATTTTATGCTCGAAAATCGCAAGTGCACAGGTTGTGACTTGTAATTAAAAAGCAGATATCGATCCCACAGGGATTGATGCCTAGACACTACTTAATTCAGATAAAAGTTTTTTTAAGAAATGAAATTGTTTAATGAAAATAATCTGAAAAATTAAATTAAAATTAAAAGACTAATAATGAACACTGAACAATACCAAAATGAAGAAAAATCAAAACTAAAAAATCTAAAGGATAGAGATTACTTTTTCCCTATTTTGTCTTCCTCCTATTTTATTAATTGGATTGTAGCTCACCCTAGATTTCTGAATTTATTAACTACCCTATTTAAGGTATAATTAATTGTCCCTAATCAAATTAAATGGAATCAATTGAACGAGTCTTAACTTATCCAATGAATCCACTAATTTAACTAGTTATTAAACTATCTTATGGGTGACCAATTGAATTCACCGAGATCTCTCTTTTAACTAATCAATTGACATGATGATTGTACATCAACTCTTGTTGTACAATCCTGCATAAATAATCTTACTCACTCTCTCGATTTGTTGCAAAATAATAAAAAAAGCAACAATCATTAATGACACTTTCATTCAAATCAATAAGATAGGAGTTTTAACAAAATAGTTTAAAAGTAATCCCTAAAACTAAATAGGCTAATCATGGTCTCGATAACATCATCAACACACAAATAATCCATCTTATAAAGATATGAAGAAAGAAAAACATAAAAATTTGAATAAAGGGAACTTCTTCTCTTCTTTTCCAAAATCTGAAATTTTGGATGTTAATGTGCTATTTTCCCCAATCTTGATGATAATCCCTGACTTCAATCCTTCCTCAAAGCTAAAAACTTGTGTTCTTCCCTCAAGGATGGTGTTTCTACAGAAGGGTTTCGGCTCCCTTAATCATGGAGGCTTTATTCCCTTTTAATATTCCAAAAATCCTAAGTTTAATGAAGCCGCACATAATGACTCGAATTATAATTCCCACGATCGTGGGAATTTGTAACAGATAATCTCCTTTTTTCTTCTCCTCTTTGATCTCTAGCTCAATCTCCAAGTTGCTCAATCTTCCTACTATATAAAAATAATCAATTCTTACCCAAAATTAACATGAAACATAAAAGAACAATAATGGAAATCAAACTAAATGAAAACATACAAAATGAATCTTAAACTACAACAATAATCAACAATTATGCAAGAAACACATGCCAATTACTTAGAAAAACATAGACTAATGCACAATTATCAATTCTCTAATGCATCAAATTAAACACATAAGTTTTGGTTGTGACAACTTATGGATCCTAAAATTTGGAAGTCAATTCAACTCTTGAATCGAATTGCTTACTAATTTTAGTCTCGGCTAAATTTAATTTTGCATGTCATTTTGATTTGTAATTTAATATTAAGTAAAATATCTTAAACTCCAATTTCCAGAAATTAATTAAAAAATAATACACCTTAAAATTAGTTATTTGATGTCAAAATTAAACACTTTAATTTTGTCACACATGCCACTTTCTCGTCATACTAGAAAATTTCATGCCCCACTTAAATTAATTCAAAATTACTTTCTAAAATTTTACAAAATTTCCATAACATCAAATCATCATTCCATACATCTCCAGGTCACTTCAAGTTTATCAAAATAATTTTGGAATCACCCAAAATCATCAAGACAACAAAAACTACACCTAGACATATAAAAATTACAAATTTGACATCTAAAATTTTATCAGAAATCTAATTTTGAACAAATTCATTTTGGCATAAATAAGACATCAAAATAACATATTTTTATCACATAAAAATATTTTTAAGGTTCTAGAACCGAGTCATGCACATACAAAATTATCAAACAAAACAGTTCCATCAATTTCAACAAAACCGACCAAATTTGTTTATTGATTAAAAAATTAATTAAACAAATTTAAAGAATTCTGGAAACATTCTAGAGGATTAAACACATTCTAAATATGTTGACATAATTGTTCCAGAATCCAATTCCAAGCAAAACATGTTCAACCTTAATAATTTAGCCAACTAACTTCATATGTTTTGCAGGAAAACAGTTTTCATGCATGTTGTATAAAATTAGAAAATAAATATTTTAATCACACTAAAATAAATTTTCAAACAAAAAAACCATCTGGAAACATTTCATGAGGAGATAAGTGAAAGAAAATTGGGCAAACCAATTTTTATAATTTAACTTCAAATTTTCTAAGAACATAACCTCATTTGTCACAACCATGCAATCCTATTGCACATGTAATAGAAACTATATCTAATAGGCACAAGATGGCTCTGTTACGACTTATGGGTTTTGATATTTTATCACATGCATCAAAAATAGAAAACAAAAGTGGAAATATAAAACAAAACCCAAAAATCCAAGAACTTTCAAGTGCAATTAGATGTAACTTCAACAAAACATGAACTTAAGATGTGTACCTTATAATCTCCTTCGTTCTTCGTTGTCTTCACCTCTTTGGGCTATCGTAAACCACAACGATCAAAGGAGGAAATCTCTAATGATATCAACACGAAGAGCAAAGCCTTAAACCTCTTAGGAAGAATGGCTAGAGCACACACAAAATGCTTACTTTAATGTTTAGAATAATATATTAGGTGCCTTTTTATTTTCAAGTAAATTGTTAAGCTTTATTTTAGTATCTTATATTGTATTCCTTCCGTACATAGATCACTTAGTATAATTTAGTATTTAAGGTTTATGCAATATAGTCATATTATCTATTAACTGTATTATCAAAATTTTAACCAAGTATACTACCTAAACCAATGTAATTATACCCATATTTCATATTGTATTTACAAATATCATGTTCCAGCATTTACTTAGAAAGGGGATGTTGTTGTTTCAGTTGGCATTAATAGTCATACCATGCATTTTGATAATGATTTTATTTATATATATCCTAACTATTCAAACTTTGTAGCTAAGATTACATTCAATCTTTGTAGATAAGCATAGATCAATCTAGATCAAATTATTAGATGTAGTATAATCTATAAATCTCTTTCTGATTGTATTTTTACTTGTATATAAAAGCTCAAGGCCTTTCGTAAAATGCAATGAAAATCAACCACATACTTCCAAACTATGTTTACTTTGTCATGGTATCAAAGCTCATTTATATTTTTTAGCCACTTCCCTTTTATTCTTAAAACCTTACTACACTCTTCCAATTTAAAAAACACGCAGAAACAAACACCACTACATCCAGTTTAGAAAACTCAACACATACCTTCCTTCAACTAAAACCAACATAACTTGAGAACCTTTATTATCAACACCAACATTTTACTCCTATAATACAACTAAAACTAATATTTTACTCAGTTTAACTACATAACTTCACAAAAAAACATCTACAAACTTATACCTTTACATAAACCTTACTACACCAATCCATGACACATCCATAAATCACTACTATGGCAGAATCCACCACCCTAATTTTAACTTTAATCAATTAATAAATTTCCTTACCACACCCCTTGATATGACCAATTACCTAGTTTAGAGAAACCAAGTCCAATTTGTTCTTTCGGCTTATGATCTTCTTGTCTATGTTGACGGCACACTCATCTCCCCATTTCTTTGTCCCAATAATGATACCACATCTCTATATTTTGTTAAATGGAAGAAATTTGACAACCTAGTTTACTGTTACCTCATAGTGTCATTTTACAGCTCCATCGCTCACCTTGCTCTCAGATGCACCATTGCTTATGATCTTTGGCACGTTCTTCAATAACACTTTCTCTAATAATCCTCATCCTAATGGTCGCTCCTTTGTTGGAAACTTCAAACTCTGAAAAAGACACTTCCTCGATCTCTAACTTTCTAAACACCATCTCTATTACTGCCGAGGAACTCGCGGCTATTAGCGACCACATATTTGATGATGACCTTATCCTGCTCACCCTAAACAACCTCCCAACTAAATATGAGTCGTTTGTTACTATAATCGAGCATTGCGACTCTCTCTATAGCTTCTTGAATCTCTATGCTCGACTCCTTATCCATGAGCAATGTCTCCTTACTTATCACTCCTATGGCATCCCCTCCACTGAAGCAACCCTTCTAGCTTTTTAATCTGGCAGTAGCGTGAGTTGAAATTTGTGCAGATAGGGTTGCCATTCCACTAGTGGATGCAAAGGCTCTAAAAATGTAAGTTCGTACTGGAACTGTAACCCATCTAGCTTCTCCCCTCATAGATCTTAGTGGACTAGGTATAATCAATCCATCATCCCACCCTCACTAAATCCAACAACCCAAACTAATCCACCTCATCAAATAAATCCAAACCAGTAGCCTAATACACCTAGGCCTATTGCCAACCATTATTACTCATAGTAAAACACCCAGTCCATATCTAATTTCACTAAACCACCTCTAGTGCCAAATATGCTGGAAATGGGTTCGTATTATAGCCCCATTGCCATTTTTCATATTTTGAGTCCTGGATATGCGCCACTGGGTCCCTTTCTTATTTCACTTCCCTTAACAATTCCTTTTTATCTGCAAACATTCATGAACCTAAAGATACTCAACCTTTTCAGTCCAATCTTACTGTTAAATGGTTATTCAACATTGGAGCTATTATCCACATGACTCCTAACCCTCATCTTGTGGACTCTATAACTCTGTATGATGGTTCCAACCAATTCATTCTTAGTAATGGTAACACTCTTACTATTTCCTTTACATGTCTTGTTACATTCCCTACACAAATTTGTCCATTTTGTTTTCTTAATTTTTTAGTAGTTCCACTTCTAACTACAAATTTGTTATCTGTTGCTAAATTTGTTACTGACAATTCATGTCTCGTTGAATTTAATCCCTTTGGTTATGTTATGAAGGATCTTTAAACCAAGATACCGCTCCTCGAGGGTTGTATCTATAACAATTTAGATTCCATTACACTTCCAAAATCATGTTGCTTATATAGTCCTTCTGGCTTCACTCAATCTTTGGAAATAATGTCTTGGTCATCCATTTCATTCTACATTTTTGTAGTTATGTAGGTCTTTAAGTGTTAGTTCAATGTCATAACTCTTTGTACTTCATGTTTTCAAGGGAAAAGTGTTCATCTTTCCTTTTCACATTCTTCTCGTCTTTCTACCACCCTTTTACAGCTTATTCACTGTGATATTTGGGGACCCTCCCTATCTTATTCATTTTATGGTTATTGTTATTTTATTCTTTTCATCGATGAATTTAGTAGATATATCTGGATTTTTCCCCTTGTTCAAAAATCTCATGCTTTGTATATTTTTAAAGCTTTCAAAGCCACAACTAAAAATTTATTCTCCATACACATCAAACAGCTTTAATGTGATGGAGCCCCTGAACTCATCAAAGGTGCCTTTGCCTAATATCTTACCACCAATGGCTTCACTTAATGCATTTCATATTTGTACACTCTCAACAAAATGGCCTTGCTAAATTTAAAATTCGTCATATCACTAAAATAGGTCTCACCCTTCTTCCTCATATATCTCTTCCTAAAGTCTTCTTGTTTGAAGGTTTCTCCACTATTGTCTACCTTATCAACCTCTTAACCACTTCGATCCTCAATAACAACTCCCCTTATCAATTACTATTCACCACCCCACAAAATCTCTCTAATTTATGGGTTTTCTGATGTACTTGCTTTTCTTTTCTTGGTTCCATGTTTCCCTGATAAACTCACATCCAAATCCACTCCATGTGTATTCATAGGCTATTGATCTCAGTGTAAAGGCTATCAATGCTTTGATCCTCAAACATCCAAACTTTATATTTCTCACCATGTTTGTTTCCTTTAAAATGATTTTCTTTATGCTCGCTTTATACCCACATTGTCTACATCCTCACCTACTACACTTTGCTCACTTCCCTTACCTTTCACTCCATTCCTTCCATCTCCTTTACCACTAATCTATATACCCTTCCATCATTTCACTAAACACAATCTTCCCATTCAATGGTCATACGGACTCGTGATTAGAATTGGACTCCCCGATTATTTTCTAACTACATCACCTTCTCCATGTTTACCAAATCTTCTTCCGACCCTACATCCTTTACTTAGGAAAATAATTTTCCTCACTGATGTCATGCTATGCTTGATGAGTTCACTGCTCTCCAATGCGATGATACATGGACTCTTATACCTCCTTCACCAAATGCTAACATTTTCAGTTGCAAATAGGTCTTTTACATGATAAATGAAAATTGCATCATGTTTTAAGGCATAGTTTGATATGTGTTTAGTCGTTAATTCAATCATTTAGTATATGTTTTAGCTAAAATTGTGTTCGTTTGTGATTTATTTAAGTTTTAAGCGTTTTAAGGGTAGTAAAAGCTTTTAAGCTTAAATAGTATGTTTTTAAGGTACTTTGATACATTTGCTAGTGTTTTAGGGTTAACATCGAAGAATGGAGGAGTTTCAGAGACATTCAGGCCAAAACATCAACCCACGATCGTGGCTCCACGATCATGACAAAAAATCCAAGTTTGGCTCACGATCATGGTCTATATGCCACGATCGTAATAGAAGCTTAAGGACTGGCCCATGATCTTGGCATGCATGCCACAAACGTGACAGAAGGCTCAGGTGTGAGCCACGATCATGGCCTGCAGGGCCACGGTCATTTCCTAAGTCAAGCAGATGCATAGACGCTCTATTTTGAGGGATTTTTGGGACCTTTCAGATCCTGAAAAATCCCTAGGGTTACTTAAAAGACAAAGAAGAATAAAAAGAACAAAAGGAGGCAGGAAAAGGGACCTTGAAGGCAGCCACCATCGAAACCACAAAGTGAGAATACCGAGAGAGTGAAAGAGAAGAGGAAAAAGGAAGAAGAGAAAGATGGAGCTTACTAGACATGCTTCCAGGATCAAGAAGTCTTCTGACATTGTTGTTGTCCATCATCTATTTTAGATGTATTTCCTTTTCATTTTAATTTCATCGATGTATAAAATTGAGATGGATAGTATGATGATAGGATTAAGAATGTTGATGATGTTCTAAACTTTCCTTTAGGATTTTATTTTGATTTAATTCCAATTTAGTTGATTGTGTTATTTAGATGAATGTCATGATTTAATTACATTATTGCATTAAAAAATGATTAAATTAGATTAACGAGAGTTAAGAGATTTAATAGAAACCGTAATAAATCATATTGGTAATTGTGCAGAGATCCCATGTGATGTTCCAATAGTTTATTAGAGTGCTTAAGATCTAATTAGGTATTGGATAATTTGTGAACTGAGAGATTGTAAACTCCATAATTTGATTAGAGTTTATAATTTAGGGTTTAACGGTCATAACTTGAGAGATAGTAATCAGCCTTAGGACATTCTAGAACCGACAATCAATTGACACATAATTGACTAGGTTAATATTAATGACAAGTAAAATCCCCTTTCTCATAAATTGGTAAATTCTTTAGCTTGATTTCTATAGTGATTGCATATTACTCAATTGTTAATTATTTCATGTTTAATTTCTGATTTAAGTAGTTAAACTCAATTCTCGCGATTACTTTCAGTGCATTATTTATTTTGATTTTTATATATTGTTGGCCTTAGATTTTAGGATTAGATTAGTCCCCTTCCTTATGGGATCTACACCTCTTATATTATAGTCACAACCCATGCACTTGCAGTATTTGAGGGCTTATGAATTTTAAAGCTCAAAGGACACGATCAAGTTTTTGGCGCCATTGTTGGGGAAGGTGAAGATTAATATAGTTCTCTTGGTCTAAAGCAATTTAGTTAGTTTTAAGTTTTTCTATTCGTCCCATTCTTTCTATGTGTGTTCATGCTCTTGCATGAAAACAAGAATTACAAGGAGTTCGAGTCACATAGCTGAAATTGTAGGGCTTGACATCACTCGTTTAGAACATTCAATTAGAAAAGCTCGGTGTGAAGAAGAAGAAGAAACCAAAAGCAAAAATGGTTGTGGAGTGAACCAAGAGCATCTGTAATGCACCATTTCCACCAAGCACATACCCAACGTCCTGAGGACACTCAAGCATGTATCTTATGGAAGTGGTGTGCTAGAGCATTCACATTTACTTATATGACATCTTAATTAAAACACGAATAAAGTAATATCTAAAACCCAATTCCTCATTCCATTAATAAAACACAATTTACATTGTAGCATTTTGTACATAATCCATATATATAATATCAAAAGCTTATCAGAGTCTACAGCTATTTTCACAAATTATACTAAATGAATGAGGAACTATACAGAAACTCTATCTAACTCTTCAGTCTCAGCTGATCAAACTTTAAGCCATTTCTTGATGTCCAAAAATAAGAACTAGACTTCTTCTATAATGTCTTAACAGCTAAATCTCCTCTCTCGTACCTAAAAATCAACATTCCAATTTTGACTTAGTGAGTAAACCATCATCGATGTGCTCATTCATATCAATTCACACAAACAGTTCACATTAGAAATTTCAGAGACAATTCACATAATGCACATTATTTCATAATACAATTTCAGTGCAGTTCAGACAACTCGTTTCCAATCTTTCATTTAATACAAAATCAAATTGTATATAAAATGCATATGTGACTCACTTTCAATTATTATATTGTTGTGACCGAGTGCCTTTTTAACTATCCTGTATCTGTTGTGGATATCGAGATCATTTTACGTATTGGGCCTATAGCTCTTATAAACATTTTAAGCTTTAGGTTCTTTTTTGCTAACTACTCCGGCACATATGCCTTTATTTGATCATGCATATCATGTAATGAAATGCATCAAAATCACATATATGCAATCAGTCACTTTTATTCAGTTTACACATTCACTTTCACATTTTCATTAGACTTGAGTCTGACATTCAACAACTTGGTTGAGAACACTTATTTCTTATAAATTCACATTCAATAAGCACTTCTAATGCAAATCTCATTCATCAAATGCCTTGGACTATCAATGTCTGAAATTAACACATTCACATCAATAATAATTCAATAATTGAAATTTAAGCAAAAATAAACAATCTTAGTGAGAACATCTAGGTTACTCACAGTATGCTCCAGTTAACTATTGCCTTAACGTCCCAGCAATGTCTAGATGCGGTCGTTCGATTTGTGTTTCTATATCATGCAATACACACATTTATACACATTACTAATTTGTTGGACCCCGATCCTCTCCATACTAGTAATGCATGTGGTTAGATTTTGTTGAGGATTAATTTCGATTAATTTGAT
>JANZXP010000195.1:3333276-3345824 GCA_027576715.1 Erythroxylum flavicans | reverse complement strand
TGAGCTCCAATCTTTGTTTCTCATTAGGATGAGGACACTCCTTGAACATACTGTTGAGTGTTGACAAAAGAAAAAACAAAAAAGAGAAAGACTTGCTGAGCAAAATCATATGAACTAAACTAGTATGTATAATCTTGTTGGAATATCATAAAACCTACGCTTCAAGCTCCTGGATTTCTTGAAGAGTGTGTTAGTGATATCGCTTCTTTCTTGGAGGATTGTCGGCGACATCTTCATCATCACCAGAAGCTCCGTCTAGGTTGTCACTCCCAGATCTACTCTCATGTTAGCTCCTCCTCCTCTCTTCTGCTCCTTCCCACACTAGGCTTGAAGGTCTCAGAAACTCTAGCCACTTCACTTTGGCCATCTATACTCGGTTGTCGTTGATGATTGATAACTGAGACGATAGCTTAAATGGAGATTGGGAAGTAAACCAACATAAGCTACTTGTGAGAGGAGCTTAATTTCTTCTTCCATGGAGGCGGTTAAAGATGGAGAAGACAAGATCGAAGAGAAGCTCCTAGAGAGATGAAGAAGCCTAAAACCTTTGATGAAATGAAGTAATGAACAATAAACAATGTCTTATGTTTTGTACATAACCGGTTAACTCGGTTCGACACAAACCAACCAGTTTTAATATATAAAGGTTTTTAGTTGTAAGCGAATCGGACCATTGGCCGGTTCGAAAATTTTCTGGTCGGACCGGCCGGTCCGGTTTTTAAAATATTGGTTAAAAGTGTATCTTGAATTTTAATATTTATGATCGAATATAGGTTAAATCTGAATATTTTGAAGTGTTCGAATTAAATATTGATATTTTTAAAACAGAATTTAAAAAAATGAAAATTTTATAGAGTTAATTTACTATTAATTAAATGTTATGTTAATTAATGTTAATATATTATTATTTTTATATTTTAAATATAAATAAATTTTGTTGGCATGTAATTATTTTAATTAATTAAGGAGTAGTCTGACTATTTAAACAGTAGTTCTCATTTGTCACCTGAGATTAAGATTCACTATTATACATTTTGGACGGTGAGTTTTACTTGTTATGTAACTATGTGACTTGCTATTTATTTAAAAATAAAAATAATATTAACGTGAAATTTAAATTGATAGAAAGTTAATTTTGTTAAATTTTTATTTAATTAAGATTTGTTTTGAATGTTTTGAAATTGTCGAGATTCAATTTTAAAATTCAAAACGTTAAGATATGTTCTATATTTTATTTTAAACGTTGAGTTTAATAATGTACTATATAGTATTTTAATTTAAAATTTGTAAAAGATCAAAATCAAAACAACACTAATTTGTGGTAGTAATTGAACAATTTACAAACATGATCCTTCAATTCGGTGACTTTGGACCCGAACCTATTCTCGTTTAACCATCCTAATCCAATCAAGGATGGAGTTTGAAAATAGGAGCACTGAGCCAATAAGGGAAGCTTGGGCCTCTATCATCCACGTTGGTAGCGTCTTTCACTATCCATAGAACGTGTTCAATGATCATTTAAAGGTCAATAGTCTTTCGTTTCTTAGTACCAACTGCAAAAATTAAATGATGAACTGACTTCATAAGTGAAAGTGACAGCTCAAACAAAGTGCAAGTGTAATTTACTCTCCAGTGCAAGTAATGAATAATATTAACCCACAGTTATTATTCCCTAAATAAGATTTTAAGCATGCCACAGATTACCAATTAAATTATTTAATAAATTGATACATTTAAATTTAAGCTACAAACTTTAATTTAATTAATATTAACTCTTTTCCAAAAACAATTTTTATATTAATTAAAAGTAAGAATGTGTATTTCTAAACTTTCTCACACTTTGTATCTTGATAAAATTCTCATTAGTACATTACTACAATAACAACAACAATATTTCAGTAGAAATTATGTTAAGACGAACAATCTAAAAAAGTCCAATAATATGTAGTCTTTACTCATAACTAGTAAAAATGTTATTTTCGACAGTACTTTAATGTTATTATTTTGTAATGTTAACTTATCCCAATATATCAATTATTCGCACTAATAATCTAAATAATTTTCAAAAAATTTCCTCAACATATAGAATCTTTTATTAAGGCTATGTTTAATTGGGGGTTTATTAATAAAATAAAATGTAATGTAATATTATTTCATCATTTGGGAGGAGATTTTATAATGAAATATAATAGAATGAGATGGAAGAGGAAGAATAGAATGTAAAATGATAAATAACTTTACACTATATTACATTATAAATCATTTATCCAAATAACATTTCACTATATTATATTATGAATCCTTTTATTCCTCGCAAACAATAATTTTTTAATATTACGTTCATTTATATTTCATTATATTCTATTAAAAACTTTATGTCCAACTAAACATAGCCTAAGTGATTAAGGACTTTTTGGAAACAACCCCTTATACAATAACTTATAAATAAAAAATTATTTAACGAGTCAAAATTTTTGTGTAATTTTAACTGATTATTCTCTTGAAAAAATATTATTAAATTTATTAACGATAAATATAAATAAGTTTAATAGTTTTGTTTAGACTTGATCAAATTAAATTTGAATTATTTAATTTTAACTAAGTTTAATTTTGTGAATTAATTTGAAATACAAACAGTTTAAATCACTTGATTTTTTCTTTAAACAAACAGTGAAATTAAATTAAATTAATAATATTTTAAAATGACCAAAGTTAAAATCTACCAACCTATTTAACCCAGTCCAACTTAATATAATATTATTATTAAGTGATAGGTGTTGAAATTCACTTTTATTATTACTTGTGCATTAAAAACTAAACCAAATCTTAAATTTATGCGTGTTGTAGTATCTTTTATTATTAGTTCTGAATTAAAAACTGCCAGAAAGCTTATTCAAAGCCGAGAAAATTTATCACTTCATTTTATTAGCCACAAATCTTATGCAAAGCCAACAAAATCTATCAGTGGCAAGATATGCGTTTTATTATTAATGCATGTTGTTTTAAATTATTAATTAATTCACTTCAGTTTCTTCTTCTTCTCCTCCTAAAGCTTCTTGTATGCTGATTGCCTTCATCTATAACTTGTATCAACCCCATTTTCAACTTCCATTTAACTAAACAAATTTGGACGTTTTTTTTATCTTCCACACATATGGTACATTGATGCTCAACACAGGAGGAGGAGTAAAGCTTGAGAAGCTAAGATATTTATATAAAAAATCTGCTGACTAAACTTTTACTGTATATGTTAAAAGTTCCTGCAGAAGGGGAAGAATTTTCACAGGGAAAACTTTCACAAGCAAGCTTCTCAAAACCAAATGGGACCAGCAGAAGAAGAAAAGAAGGAGATTAGAATAAATGATCATTGATTAAGTTCAGTTGTCACCTGTTAGAGAATATATAAAACTAATTAAGTTGACCATTTCACCATGTTAGAGAATATATAAAACCAATTAAGTTGACCTCGCACAACAGCTTAAGCTATTGTGGTGAAATGGTCGCTTAATATGGTATCAGAGCCTCTATGACCAAGTGGTCATGAGTTCGAATCCTACCACCCACTTATAAAATTAAGCATAAGGTAAAATAAGCCTGTGCAAGTTTCAAGCTCAAAGGGCTTTCACTTGAGGGGGTGTGTTAGAGAATATATAAAACCAATTAAGTTGACCTCACACAACAGCTTAAGCTATTGTGATGAAATGGTCACTTAACAGGCAACAAGCTAGGTCTTTTTTTTTTGGCTTTCTTTTCTTATTTCTGTCGGCTTGTACGAGGTCAAGATGTAATTTACAATGTTATTGAGTGAGACATAATTTCAATTTGGTGACCCTTTTTATAACTCAATTTATGTAGTTGGAGCACTATAACATGGAGTTTAATATTATTCAATATACATTATTTCATTTAAAGGAAACATTAATTTTGGATATAAAACATGTACTATTATATCAAGTAAATTGCAACAAATTGAGGAAAAGTTAGCTCATGCATTACTTAAACATATGCAGAATAATGTCTTGGAATCATTCTTATTTCCTTGAAGCCACTACCCGTTACCAGATTCTGCATATCCAGTTTCTGTCAAGTCCAGTAGTTCTCTGGATCTGAAAAGAGCTTATTTTGATGTACATTTTATCTTCTCTCTTTCTTTTTAAATCAATCTGGCTTTGATACCATAGTTGAAGCACATAGTAGACGAAGAAATGTCTTGGGAACGAAAGAGAGAGACTTTCTAAGGAAGAACACAAGCTTCTTCTTTTTTTTTATTATTATCAATTACACAACTAGCCTTTTAAAGGCTGACGCGAACATTCAGCTAAGTACTCGTAACCTATTCATATGACTTTACTTTCATCTAGATAAAACTAAATTATACAGCAGTAAGTGGAGAAAGTGAAGCTAATCCCGCCAATTACGTTTATTCAATGTTGGAAGTCGTTTTCGATAGGATCATTTGGAAATGTACTTAATAAGACCTGGAATGTGGGTGTTCAAGAAGTAATCTTCCCAATCAATGCACTTGGAGTCGAAGTAGAACACATCGGTCTCCTCACCGTTTTGTCTAGCAGCCACCCGCAACTTCTCAGTGTTCACGTCATCAAATCTGAAACAAAAAGAGTCTCATAACGAAAGTATATCACTTATAAGATTACCAACACCTAAGTGTGATCGATACTTACATTCCTTGGAAGAACGTGTATGGCCTGTAAAGGTCAACCAAGCGCATCACAAATTTGATCTTTCGGTTCATGTCACTGTATGTGCCTTCAAAATGATGGCACAAGGCGGTATTTGCAAATCGTAATGCCTGTTTTGAGAATTGCAAGCAATTAATCAGATTTCAAGTGTTATTCATCAAGTACAAAGGTCAACTATTCCCTAGAGCCAACAAACAAACCTTTAGAAGTAGCACGTAGCGAATTGCCATGTATCTGCGAAAGCTAGTCATACTGCCTATAACTTTCAACTTTCCGACCTTTACAGGCTTGCCATCCTTACCAATCCAGGGTTTATTCGTGAAGTAAAGGAACCCTATATCTTTAAGATCAGAGTAGTTGACAGGATTTCTTACAGAAGATCCAACTTGATAAATTGCATAGGATGGTTGATTAGCATGAGCAGCCATGGCCACAATCATTGCATTCACCACCATATCAGCTGGTATCTGAGTTCAAATATGTCCCATTTTCTCAATTTGATGTCCTAAAAAAATAATATAGTTCACATTATACAATTTTAACGTAAATATTGGCTTATCTCACCAAATCCACGATGGATTTAACATCACCGATAAAGGATGTTAGCCTTCCTTTTCCATAGCCGATGGCTAGACTATCAATTGTTCTGCAAATTTAGCAGAGGAAATCAATTTGATAACAGTAACTTATCTCGCCAATTTCAGATCGACGAAAATAAATGTTATTCACAAGACAATGTAACAGAAACTGTCTTCAGGCTTTTATCGTTAAGGAAATTATTGAACATTTGTACCTTAGACCTTCAACCCAGCCAGGAAATGGTTCTTTATAAGTACTAGTGACAATGGTGGGCCGTATGATGACCACTGGCATGTCTTCCTTCAAATGCCCCACAAGCATCTCTGCCATTGCCTTCGTAAATGCATATGTGTTTGGCCATCCATAGACCTTCGCCCTACATATACACATGTTAATATCCTCCAAACTAACTAGTGTAATTATTTATCTTTCTTCATTTATCAATATTGATTAATAGTATGTGTACATGTATGCTTTTGGATGAAATTTGTTTAAGAAATGATAATTTAACCTACTCATTTTAAATACGAGTAAAATTAAAAATACAAATTATGCTCTATTATTAGTATATTTAATTTTAAAAACAACTTTACAACTAAATTTTGAATAAAAAACTTTTAAATTGATAAGTATATAAAAATAAACTCTTTAAGTTGCACCACTTATAATATTTATCTACTAAATCCATATTGTTATATAAAAATAATCTCCAAGTGGTTATTTGTGAAGTTCTAGTTACATTTTCTTTCTTCTAATATAGGTAAGTTGGCGAATTGAGATTCTCAAATTATGAATTTGATTAACTTTTATTATAGTTAGAAATGTAGTGTTATAATAAGTTATAATCATTAAAATATTAAGGTGAATAACAAATTGCTTAAAAATAAGAACAAAACTTACCTATATAACTAGTTGGTAATTTTGTATATGGAATACAAGTTATAATTATTAATTAACACTAAGAAATTATAAAGTTGATTTTAAGTGATTGTTTCAAATTTTCTTACTAAAAATGACATAATTATATGAAATAGTATTATATATTTATTTATAAGAGATGTCTTCAAAATCTTTCTTATAGCCTACCTATCAATGCCCATGTCTCTCATGGCCGCCTTGGTCTCTTGAACAGTGGCTCCATCAGCTTGGAGTTGGTTCAGTTTTTCCTTCACCAGTCTCCTCTCTTCGTATATGTCTAATCCGGTGACCCCATTAAGTGTCTCCCCCAGAGGGTATGGGGTCTCTAAAATCAGTCCTGACTTCTCTCCCGCAACATAAGCTGAAAATTGCATCAATCCTTTAATCAATATTCGATTCAATCAACCCTAAATTTGGCACAAACTAGTTTGAGTTTAGTCAGTATAACTTGAATTAGTGAATTTCTTTTAATGTAATTATTTTTGAATTAAATTCACATTTAACAAGTTCAATTCAATCGGACCAAAACTTTATTTAAATTCAATCTAAAATTCAAAATTTAAATTTTATAAAATTCAATCTCAAGTCCAATTCATTGTTAAACCTATTCAACCATATGAAGACATTGAAAAACAATTTGTGGGAAGGTCAAAAGATTATACCAGTGGACACATGTAAAAAGCTCTTTAACTTCACACATTTCTTGGCAAAGCACAGCACATGCTTTGCTCCCAATGTGTTGATGCCAAGCGCAACATCATACCTGCAAGTACTTAATCTCTTCATAAATTCGAGACCCCAGAAGCAGAAAAACGAAAGGTTCTCGTAAAACTTGAAAACGAAAAGAAAGAGCAAGTGTCAGTTCAATTAAAGAAGAGGGAAATGGTCCCCCGTGTTTTTAACGTACCTTTCATCGAAGCTGGTTGTTGCAGCTAAATTTACAACGACATCCAATTCATTCCACATCTCCTGTTTCAAATTGGAGTCTCCAATTCCCAAGTCCTCTCCAGTAGAAATGTCTCCAGGTACAACAACAGTCTTTTCAGATATGAATGAATTCATACTTGCACCCAGTCTTTCTTTTAATGGTCTAAATAAGTCCTTTGCCATAACCTAATTAGTATACGCAAGACAAGTTAATTATTTCCACAAACTTAAACAAGAATATAAGAGTATAATTGTGTTAGAGATTAACAAGAATTTAAAGCATCCATCAATTGGGGATTTTCAAGGAGCAAGCTTACTTATTAAGTGGAACTATTCTTAGATTACAAAAGCGGTGCTCATAAAAATAATTTTAAATATTTTCTTAATTTTATAAATATGTGGTTTTAATAAATACTTCCCTCAAAATTATGGTTTTGAAAGAAAAGAAAGAACTTTTTTTTATATAACTTGTAGTTAATAATTTTAGTTATCCTTTTATGTTATTGTATATTTATTATATAGGATGTTTATCAAACAAGCAGAGAGTTACTTTTACTTTATTTTACATGTTTTTAATACAATACTAACTATTAATTTTTTTAACCACAACATTTTTATAAAATTCAAAAAAAATTTAGTCATGACAGTTTTTCGATAATAACATCAAATAAAATAAGTCGACCCCATCAATATATCTTAATGCTTACTTTAATCTTATTCTTTTTTATTCTTTTCACTGTCATTTTTAGGGTTTTCACGTGAATATATTTTTAAGGACTCCTTCTTCGAAGATTGCTTATCATTTGCAAGGTATTTGATCTGTCAGACTTATATCACAATTTATGGTAATTTATGCAGGCATTATAATGGCTTGATTCATTTTTGTATAGCTTACACTATCGGGCTGAAGTCCCAGACACTTAACAAAAGTTTAATTATCTTTGTTTATTCGTGACAATTTTAATTACTAAAGTTATGATATATTACTTAGGCATATTGTTCTAATAGAATTAACTATGTTGTAATGCTTCCCTTGTATCTAAACTCTTAGCTTTTGTGTTTGATTTTTCGTTTTCTTTCATTAATAGAAGTTACAAAAAATATATAAATATATTGTTAATTAGGATGGGCACACATGATATGTTTAAAACTCGCATACCATTTAGATTCATTATGATAAATATTTATACACGTTACATGATCAATGATATAAGATAAGAATTCCACTATACCACATTAATCTATATATGTTATTTAATCAAACGTAATCAGATCGTTTTAGAATATAGAATATAGACTTAAGATTATTTTAACGCATAACAGTGTATGTACCTCAGTACGAAAGCGAAAGGAAGCAGATTTAGCATCAGATGCTCTTAAAAGTAGATACATTTTCTTCACTTTGGGCTGAATTCTCAATATTTTTTCTATAAAAACTGCAGCCAAAGAAGTAAAAGTTAGTGTGTGAACCACACTTGTAGCACTAGCAGGCTTATAGTAGCTAGAGACATTACAGAGACAGAGAAAATAGAAATAAAAGAACAAGCAAGTTTCATACTCTTTGCTAGGAACCCAGTTGCACCAGTGACCAAAATGGTCTTGTTCTCGAGAAACTGAAGGACACTCCCAATCTCCATTGCAATATTGATTCAAGGCTGTGTTCTCACTTTCGAACGTGTGTTTTCAAATGAAACAAACCCCAGATTTTATAGTGCACGGCAGCGGTACATACATAATAATTCTAAGTAATGTGTGCCAACAAGAAGTGTCACATCACGTTGGGTGAGGTGAAGGACTTCGACGATGACAAGTCATATATTTGTCTTAGTCCTATTACTTTGGCTATTCATACATGTGAAATTTCCTTTCTAAACCTAAAGTTTTTAATGAAATAGAGTCATTTATATTAAAATAGAATATAAATAGTTATAATATTAAAAAATTATTGTCTGAAAAAGATAAAATGGATCATAATGTAATATAATAAAATATTATTTAGATAAAAAATTTATAATATAATATAGCATAAAGTAATTTATTATCTTACATTCTATCTTAAACTTTCAAAATCAAAGATTTTTAATTTTTATTGTTTAAGATAGAATGGAATGTAATATGAAGCCCTCCTCTTTTATCTCATTTCATTCTATTCTATTATAAACTTTTATTTCAAACGATAGAATAATATTTTATTCTATTAATAAACTCCTAATTAAACATGGCGTTACATAAATCAGACTGGACCAAATATATTTTGTGCTAAATTACTTTCTTTTAATTAAGTAAAATTTATATATTGTGAATGTTTTGAGTTCTACTGCTTTTTGATTATCTTTTCAAACAATTTTTATGATAGGAATGGCGCTCCAGCCTCCATCTAATCGTAATTTTACCCTTTCATTTTTTGCTTTATAAACAAATAATAAATAATTATAACAGTATACCTTTAAAATTACTTTGTTAGTGTCAATTTCAGTAACAGTAATAAAATTATTGCCTATTCTTAAAATAATTATGTTTCTACATGTCAGATTAACTCCTGAGTCTTCGATTAATCAACATTCAAATGATTCATACTGTTCTTCATTTCTAAGGCTAATTATTAAGCTTAAATTGAAGCTTTTTTTATCATTAGATACAGAATTTAAGAAATTAATAAAAACAAATAGAACCTTCACTCTTAAATCTTACGACGAGAAAAGAAAATAATTATATAAAAATGATATATAATAATAATAACAAATTAATAAAAATTTTATTGAAATGTAAATGAAAAATAGGTATAATAGTACACAGTCTTATCCTTAATTAATACGGGCATTATTTTTTAACGACCCACTTGAAAATATATCTTTTTGAGATTTAGTCAATTCTTTATTTTTTTAATAAACGAAAGTATTCCTTTTTAGGGTAGAACAAAAACTCTAAATATGGAGGAAAAAAATATATTCACTATGATTACGCAAATAAGTACACTAATCATAAGCTAATAAGTCACTTATTTCTTTAGTTTCCTATAAGTATTAAATTTATTTCTTAATTTTTCTTATACTTACTGCACTAGTAAATTCGCATTCGAGTATTGCGATTGCTCCATATTTATCAATAGTTGTGGTTTTCCATAAAATTTATGATCTTGAAAGGCAAGTAATTAAAGGATTTGCATTAGTCGAACAGGAAAATAATATCCTCAACTTTGGAATGTAAAGAAACAGTACTCCACTGATAATCAGCTAATAGTTAGGTTTTGGAATTAACAATAATAGTGAGATATGCAATTGGGGTCCTTAAAAACTGAAATTCAGAATTCTGTTTATTTTTATTGCTTTTTAGTGTTCATAATTAAAATTATAGTTCTATCAAAAAATTTTATTATATTGTTATATAGTTATTATAGCAAGTTAACTTATTAAGAAGTACAAATAAAAAAAAAGTACGCACTATACAGAAAATGTGAACAACTATAACAAAATGAAAGTTGCAATTTTAAATAAAATATTAAATAAATAAAAATAAATTTCTATAATGAAATATTTTTAGAACATGTTAATTCACAACAATTAGAATTATAAATACAACTTTATTCTTATAATTAAAAAAAGTCTACGGTTTAATTTTAATACCTTCATTTATCACATCACATTTCAAAATCAAATGATTAATGATTTCATAGTTAAAGTGTAAATGTGTAAATATATTTAAATATTTTGGTAATTCTTCTGTATGTTTTTAATATAAAGTAGCTTGACGAAGCTCTATCCACATCTTAAAACGTCAATAAATGCAAATTAATGCTTCCTAGAATAAGGAATAATAAAACCCTAATAAATGTTTTTTATAATAAGGAATGTATTTCGTACTTAGCACCAAAAAAATAGCATAAAAATGGTACAGTACAATTTGATTTCAAACCCCCACCTTCTGTCAACTGTTCCCCCACCATCCACCAACTGGCTTTGGCTTCTCATCCACAAATCATTGTCTCGTATTTGATCCTCTTCTAGTATGTCTTCTTTTTCTCTTTTGCCCATCAACCCCAATCCTCCCAAGTCCCAACTCTCTTCTCCTTTCCCATTTAAGCCTTTACTCACCAACTCCTTTTCGCCAACAACATCCCTGTAAAGCCTTTATGATTGCTCACTCCTAATAACTCGGTATCTGGAATTTTAGTTTGGTTATGTGTCACTTTCTTTCGAGTTGATGTAGTAAATAGTTTTCATAGTTCTCTCAAGGATGATGAGCTCGTCTTCATTCCCAATTATTTTCTCTAATTGTTGTACTTAGGAAGTCTATGTATTTGCTTTATAAATAAGTAAAAACTCATCTTGATGACTTGTAAAAATAATAAAAGAGTAAATATAAAAACACAATTAGAAAACAATCTCATACTTCTAAAGAGATTTTGAGTAGTCTCTATTTTTTAAAAAGTTATTTAACCTTTTTTTTACTATTAGAAAAATATTATATAAAATTTAAAATTAAACTTAAAGAATTGATATAATATTGTATATGTTTTATCTTAAAATTTGTTATTTATTATATATAATTCAATTGGTCAATTAAATTCATTAAATTACTTCGTCTTCAAAATTGTATTTATACTAAATTACAACTTTTAGATATAATTTGAAAAAGTATTAATCACTTAAACATCCAATTCACTTATTTTTGACGACTGTTCTTGAAACCAACAATTTGGACGGTAGAAATGAACTTATATTCACCCAAAAAGATGTTCCTAGTATATTCATAAAGTGAATTTCCTTTCATATGACTATAGAGTAGTCTTATTTGCTACAAGCAATTAGGAATGGACCAACACGTTTTAGGCTATATATTTAATTGGATGTAAGTGTTAAGATATATGCTATATATCTCATTAGTTAGTTTTGACATTTTTAATAATTGAATCTCCAAGATAATGAAAGTCTTTAAATTCAAGTCAACATAAAGTAGAAGATACATTGGGTTTAACTTAGATAAAAACAAAATCTTGTAAACGATATGGATGTGCCTACGGCTGTGTAAATGAAGAATTCTACAAAGTGTAGATTTCTTGCATGATGAGATAATCTTGCTGTTGGATGTGCCTATGGCTATGTAAATGAAGAATTCTAAAAAATGTAGACTTCTTGCATGATGAGATAATCTTGCTATTAGATGTGCCTACGGTTGTGTACTATCAAGGTTCTCTTTTGATTATTGTCGTAAATATATTATTGCCAAAAAGGAGATGATTGTCGTATATGATGGGATGTGGCTTACTTTCAATTGAGTTGTTCATGCAACCCACTGTTTTGTTCTTGGATGGGATTGTCTCAGGTTGGCTACGATGATGTGTGGTAAGTGTAACCCCCCATTACCCTAGGCTACGTACCGGAACGCCCGTAGGTCATTCCGACACATAACCTAAGATAACGGAGC
>JANZXP010000195.1:3302217-3333176 GCA_027576715.1 Erythroxylum flavicans | reverse complement strand
TACCCCGTTAGACAACGGGAGTAGACTTACTGCATGCGAGACAGGATTAGAGGTCGGGATCAGTTCGCGTCTGCATTAGTTTTCTTTAATTGCCACTGGATTGTATTTTTTCCGCAAATTGTTGTATTATTTGTAATCGAATGGTACAGTTTTTAATAATTTTGAGAAATTGAAAAGCATTTGTATTGTGTAATTTGAAATGGGCCCAAATGGCAAATAAAAGGTACTATTGATTTTATTGTGTTTGTATCAAATGATGATAAAACAATGTGAATGTTTAGTTATTAACTTTCTGTCCTTTATGTTTGTAGTTTAAAAAAAATATGCATTCCGACTTTTAAGTGTTAAGTGATGTGACACGCCACCCTCGCGGGGCACGAATTCGAATGTCACTATCGATATCGGGTTTGGGTCTAGCAGGAGCGGGGTGTTACAATCGACTTTTGAGGTCTTCATGAAAGTTGTAGATTATGGAATCCTCTTTCGAACCATATAAATAACATCTTGATCCGATCCCTCTAGTGAAAGTTATGGCAACCGTAAAACATCATCTGTGTTACTGTTCACAGACAAATGAATTCGTCTATGTTACTGTTCATTGCGTATCTTCTGTTATATTTTTGACCCTTGATAAGGTAAAATTGGCCTTTAAGCTCTTCATGGAGATTGTTCATTTTGATACCCTCTTTCAAATCATGTAGAGAACAATTGAATCCGATCTCTGTAGAAAAAGTTACGCTAAGAGGAAAACTTCGTCTGTGATGATGTCAGCTTCCTCTGGGTAACGTCATCTCCTTCTGTAAAGCATCTTCGTCTGTAATCGTCTTCTTCTGTAACTCACCTTCTTCTGTAAGGGCGCATCGTCTGTAAAGATGCACCTTCCGTAAAAGAGAGAGAGAGATTACCATTGAGCATGCATTATACATATGTTCTATATTCTGACATGTTTAGCACAATTGTACACAGAGTGATAAGTGTGAATGTGTTTTGTCTATTTTAGAGGAGTACGTCGGCCGACAATCAGACATTGCCGGACCATCCAGGCAATAACTTCTGGGAGCGCATTGTGTGTCAACCTAGATGGATTACTAGGATTATATGATTGTGCGTATTGAACTGTTTTGCGTGATACTGCTGAATGCCAGACCTGAGGTCTGAGGAGTTTGATAGTCGGGCATGTATTGTAAGTGTTTGCTCTGATATTTGATATGACTCTCTGAATCTCTGAATGATATTTGATTCTCAGCAATAGCTGGATGCCGGACTGAGGTCCGATGATTATGAGACTATCATCTGAACATTCGTATGAGATTGTGCATGTGATCTGTTTAGTATTTGATGCATTGCATCAAATGCATGCTCAGATAAAGCGTTGTGACTTGAGATGCTAGTTAGAAGCGCTTCCGCGTAGCGCTTTGCTCCGCGAGATATGTGTTCTGCACGTCGAGCTATGCTCCGTGATAAATGTGTTCTAATTGAGCCCTATGGGCCAACTTTGAATGTGTATGTGAAAGGCACTCAGTCACAACAATAAGAACGAAAATGAGTCTCATGCATGTCCCATGCAAGTATGTGTGCACTGATTAAATGATATGCAAGCTGAACTAGATATGCTCATCTGTTTGAATGAATGATCTTCTGTTATGCTAATCTCTAAATAAATACTTTGATTGAATGAAGAATACATGCTTATCTGTTTGGATGAATAACTGTGATATATGTGTGTGATCCGGTGAATCCATCGATGATGGTTCACTCATTGAGTTACAAAACTCATCAAAATTTAAATTGTGGCTTTTCAGGTACGAGATAGGAGACTTAAGGTGTAGTTAGAATATAGAGTGTCTGAGAACTAAGAGATGGCTCAGAGGTCCGTCAGCTGACTCCCGAAGGAAACTAGTTGTTATTATTTTGTAATGTTGTTAGAACCCGTGTAGAGTTTGTAAACAATCGTTGAGAAGAACAGTGTAAACTTTATCAGTGCATGACATAAATGAATGTTTTAAGAAAAATGATATTACCTTTCGAGCATACGGGTTAAAGCCATATATCAGTTAGTTTTGCCATTGCTCCAACATACTATTATCGTAGGTTATGTTTCTAAACGCTTAGGTACGTCCCCTATGGTAGTGGGATGTTACAAAAGCTGCTATTCATGTGTTGGTTTTGCTATATGATTTTTAGGTGTGTGAGTTGGTGAAAAAAGACAACTTCTTGTTCCACCATTGATGGGGTACGATATTCATTACCTCTAAATGTATTATATAGAAAATGTTGTTTCTCTTCATTTCTTTCTTCTGGGGGTCAGTCCATTTGTTCATATATACAATGAATGGTGATGCAGTTACAGGAATGAAGGAGATGGCATGAAGAATATACCACCAAACTCTTAGCTGGTATATGATATTGAGTTGGTTAACATCCATTGATTGATCAATTTTGATTTGCTTCACCAAAATGAGGAATATTAGTGAAATGTGTGTTCCAGAAGCATAGGAAGTCAAGCAGAAAGCATGTTGTTGTACTGATTCTATAATTCTAATACTGGGAGAACCAAAGCATTTTGAGTATTGTATACATTAAACACGCTAGATATAAGACTGGAGAACTCTAAGAAGGATTAGTTTTTGTTACAAACATCTTTACATAGTTAAAAGTCTTTCTACAAAAAGGTATTCAATGTTCTTGACATTTTATAATTCCACACTAATCATTTAAGCAAAAACTTAAGTAAAGAGAGGTTTTTGTTTTCTTTGCTTTCTGGAAGATGCGTAAAGTTTTTGTGAGTTTAAAAGAAAAGCAGTACTTGCCCCTTGAAAAAAGAGTTATTATCACTCATGAGATGCAGGAATTAATGTATTTTATAGAAGAGGCACTTAACTTGATCATACAATTTTGTTATTTTTTTTATTATGAGAATTAGTACAGCTAAAAATTTCTTGATCATACACTAGCCAAAAAAGTGAAATTCCACGAGGTGGAAGAATGAATAAACTCATCATAGAATTTGGCAAGCCATAGTCTTGCCTTTCTCTATACACTACCACTGTAATATATGAGTCAGTACCTCTACAACATTGCTAGTTGAACAATTCTTACAATCATTATCTACAATGTAAATTTCAAATCTTGACATTGATTTTGGTTATTAATGTTGTATAGTATACTAAACAATGGGATGTGGATTTTAAGGTTTGCATCTTACAAAATTTTTGTTCTGCAAATAGCAATAGTAAATGACATTCTCTGTGTTCAAGTTTCCATAGAATCATCTTATATATTCAATGTAACCATTCTGTATAACCGCAATGTTCCTCATAGTGATGCGATTCTTATTAATAAAGTGATTGGCACCTATAATTGAAATGAGGCATGAGAAAAAAAAGAAACCATTCAGTTTCATCAAAAGGAAGATTATAAAAGACATCAAGGCTAACACAAAGATCATCAGCTATAAGGATTCTTGCCATATTTACTAAAATATCAATAGTATAACATAAGTTCCCAAGTTTTACAACTTCTGTTACATTAAGGGTCATTTTGAGTTTTGTAAGAATCCATAATGGGAGTCAACAAGAAGAGTACGAATAATAGTAGTTCTCACCTTGACCTTTACGGACTTTAATAACTTTACTATTTAGAGTAGCAAACCCTCGACCATGGAGTTCAAGAGCATTTTCGTCAAGCTATCACTCAAAATCAATATAATTCCATCAAGAAAATGCCAAACAACAGATTGGACCAAAAATAGGAAGAAAAAATAAAATAAACACAATTATAAAACAAATACCTCATGAATCAAAAATGGAAATGACATCGTAGTCAAACATCTTTCGTGAGACAAATCTATAAGTAAAACTCAATGTTATATGAACACACAAAAAAGAAGAATAAAGAAAAGTGAAGCAGAGAAGCAAAAAAGAAGGCTAACCACTAAAGATGAGGGCTTTAGTTAAAAATGCACATCTTGGCAATTGGTGTAGTGAACATTTATGCCAAAGGACTAGAAAGCGAATCAGCAAGAGAGATTGGAGTGATTGATAGTGATGATACGTGAAGGAGGCAAGATGCCATATCAAAAAACCCCTTTTGCTAAGTTTATGAGAGAAAGAGGGTGAATATTTGGAGATTTTTTCCGTTTTGAAAATTCACGTGCATTTTTTACATGGCATTTGAAATGTATCTAGCCTCTCCAAATCGACTTAATGATGCTTGTTTGACATTGTCAGCTTTTCGTCGAAAATAGCCTAATATTGAGCAGACTTGATAACATTTAGACCTTAATTGAGCAGATTAAAATGTTTAGCCTTAAATTGATCAAACCCAAAAAAAATTTTCCCAAATGTGGGCACTTAGCCGTAATTTCATTTTGTTTGAAACTTTAAGATATCCTTCTTTAATTTTTTTTCAATCTCACCGTTCCATTTAAAATAACATTTTAGTTATGCATTAAAAAATTCTTTACATTTGATTACAAGAGTTCTATTATCCAATGATTAAAAAACTTAATCGGTTTGTTCAGTTCAATTGTAAAAATCTTGAATCATTCAACTTTTTGAATCGGTTTTTAATTTTTTGGTTTGATTTACCTTAATAGCTCTTGTTGTTAAAAGCCAATCAATTTTTGTAAATTAATAAATTCTTATAAATTAAAATAAGTATATTAGTTTTTATTTAATAATCTCTTTTTTAGTTAACTTCAAATTCTTCGATAGATAAGGACAACTCTTTTAATTATATTTCAAATTCTTTACTTTTATTTAATCTTTAGCTAGTTTTATAATGGTCTAATATCAGTTTTTTAAACCTTAAAAATTTTTATCTTATCGGTTTAATTTCTGTTCCGATTTTTACAACATTGTATAAAGGACTTCACGTAAACTAGTGCTAAATAGGTGAATTTGATTTACAAACCTTATTGGTTCGATCGGTTTAAATGAAGGTCTTGAACAGAATATCGAAAGAACAGGTTCATAGCTGGTTCCCAAAAGAATGAGAACTTGAATCATTACTTAGTTTTGTGATGATAGAATCGTGAACTTTTGATTGCTTTAAATGTAACAAACAATCAGAATTTTTCGTTAATTACATTGACTAGAATTCTAGAAATACTATGCATAACAATCTAATGATCTATCAAAAATTAAAGCTAAAAATATGAATATTTTTTACAAATTAGTATTACTCTTTGTGACAAAATTTGGCATTATTAGTCATGACAATAATGATAATAAATAATGGTCAACAGCTGCATAATCTCAAGAGCAATATTTCAAGAAACCAAATCAAAGGAATTAATCACGTATATCTCAACTTAATTATTTGTATCATGTTTCAGATCTAGGATGCTTGATTGTCGCTTTAGCATTCAATATATACTTGTATATATATATTCTGTAAAACAACGATAGTGTATGAGTTCTACAACATCCTCAATTTCTGTTTTTATTTGAGCAAATCTACAGGCATAAAGACTAATTCTGATCAACTTTTAAAAGAATTAGAGTTTTGCTATTGTATAAAAATTTAAAATGTGCAATATGCCATAACAACAAAATTAACGAATACAAAACAGATATATAGGGCAAGAGCAATACAAATGCTTTCCATATATATAATTCGTCATCTAGCAATCAATCACAAACTTCATAACGTTGCTTTCTCCTTTCAACTCTAGTTGGCTTCCTTTTGTGAGGGCAGACAAATTTAGACGAACTATTTATACAATTGCATGGATATAGTCCTTAAACATGTGAAAGCAAATATAATCACTCTTACATATATGAATAAATGACACCAATTCAATAGCTCTAAGTAACAAATCACTTGTCCCCTTAGTTATTCATAAATTCCGTCACTTGAAAACGTATTTAACCACACCAGGAATGTGGACGTTCACGAAGTAATCTTCCCAATCAATGCACTTAGGATCGAAGTAGAACACATCAGTCTCTACTCCATTGTCTCTTGCAGCAATCCGCAACTTCTCCGTGTTCATGTCATCAAAACTGCGTTGCAAAGGAGACCCTTATGGGCATGAAAACGAAAAACACAAGATTTAACTATACAAATGTGACTCTTAAGTAGAATATACGTACACTCCCTGGAAGAACAAGTATGGTCTATAAAGTTCCACCAAGCGCATCACGTACTTGATCTTTCGATTGAGATCACTATACACCCCTTCAAAATAATGGCAAAATGCTGTGTTTGCCAATTCTAGTCCCTGTATTGAGAATTACGTGTTAATTGGAAGAATGAGAAACAATTGATATTGAAAACTTCGTATATATTGATAAATAAATATGAAACCTTTAGAAAAAACAAGTAGCGAACTGCCATGTATCTCCGAAAACTATCCATGCTGCTCAACACTCTAATCTTGCGGACCTTCACTGGCTTCCCATCCTTGCCAATCCATGGCTTCTTGCTGAAGTAACGGAACCCGAAATCATGAAGACTAGAGTACGTGAGAGGATTTCTTACTGAAGATCCCACTTGGTAAATTTCATAAGATGGTTGATTAGCATGAGCAGTCATGGCCACAATAATTGAATTCACCACCATGTCAGCTGGTATCTGTACGTTCAGACAAACAAACACCTCATTTTCAATTTCTTAAGGATATGGTCTTGCAAAACCATTAGAAAGCTGTTTTATATTTACAAATCTTAGGCAATAAATAAGTCGAAGAATTCTTTTTATCTTACTGCATCTATAATCGTATTAACGTCACCAAGAAGGCATGTCAGTCTGCCTTTTCCATATCCCACAGCTATGCCATCTATTGTCCTGAAACCGAACCAAGAACAAATTTAAATGGTTTCTTTGCTGATAAGCCACAACAGATAACAAATTGTTACATATCGTACCTTGCACCTTCAGCCCAACCAGGAAATGGTTCTTTGTAGGTACTAGTGACAATGGTGGGTCGAATTATGACCACTGGCATTTCTTCCTTCAATTGTCCCACGAGCATCTCTCCCATTGCTTTTGTAAATACATACGTATTTGGCCATCCATAAAACTTCGCTCTACACCATTATTGATGGACATTAATATATTAGAAATATGCCATACTATATATAAATTCAATCATTAAACAATTTGGTTTTTTGTTTTGTTCATCTTTCTCTTTTCCTTTTCTTGTCGTTCGATTAGGTTCTGTCTCTTATGACTCTGGTTCTTCTTCACAATACGAAAGCCATGTAACATTTAAGAAAAAGGCCAACTTCAACATGAACTGTATGTCGGCCCTTTTAGAGATAAATTTGGACATGTAGCAGCATAAGTAATTATTGTTGATTTCAATTTTATGCAATGCACCTGTCAAAAATTATATAACATTTTTCTCATAATTTGGAGAAACAAGTTTCACAGTTTTTTTATAAAATAAGAACATAACATATCCAATAAAATCAAATTCTTCACATATGATAATATTCTAATATAGTTCTTTCATTAATAACTATAGATAACTGTTTTACTTAATTTTAGAGTGATTTATATTTTACTTAATTTTAGAGTGATTTATACTAACATATTAATGTGTTTATCAATGATAAATTTGAATTTTCATATAAATCCCTAATAAAAAAATTCACTATATCAACATGATTTGCAAAATCAGAGATAACTACAACGATTATTTTAATCTCTCTATCAGAATATAAACTGACTTCTTATACATATATCACCTATACAATTATAATATAAATAATAATTTCAAATTTAATATTATATGCATCGCAATTAAAATGAAATGAAATTGCTCAGCAATCGCCTTGTTCGGTTGTTCCCCTCTCAATAGTCCAAATTTTAGGAGAACTAAAAAGAGGAAATGAAAGATGAAGGGAAGGAACGTCATTGAAGTCATCTTGTGCAGGGGATGGGAAGTCACACTCTTCCAAAATGCAAGGTACAAAAACGCATTTAAAGACTATTGACAATACTAAATGAGATTAGACCACACGAACACTTGGCCTCGTCACTTTCCCATATCATCAGGGACCACCCAGGAATGTGAACTGAAGTGCTCGTGTAGTTTTTGTTTTCTCTCTCAAAAGACTAACACATATTAATTGTAATATCAAGACGATTTCGAGTTGAATACGTACAATTCACTTATTTAATAATATAGATGGTTATATCATTTTATCACAAAATGTTGACAACTAGACCAGACAATATCAGACTTTGGTCAGAGTTCCATAAAATATTTTGTACCGTCACCGTGTTGTACAGTTGAATGTCCCTGTCAAATCTTTTATTTTCGCTAACCTAACAAGTACCTTCCTAGTGAAAACAAGTATTTGTCGTTTTTCAACGTCGTGAAGTTTATACTTTTCAAAGGCCAGACTTTGAGATTGATTGCCTAGTGCACCTTTCCTCCGCTTGCCTTCAATAACTAATTAAAAGGAATTATAAAAATATGGACTTTTTATTACAATTTTAATAATAAACAACCTAATTATTGTGTAATTGGTGTTTTGACTTTTGTCAGTAACTGAATACCTCGGCATTAATAAGAACAATAAATGTCTGGCGACTAGCTACAGAGGTTGGGGTCACCATCGAAATGGCACATGGCAAATGTCTTGCCCTTGTCTACAACTCGAGGAAATGTGTGAAATCCCAGAAAGACTTTTATGTCACAGCCTACTCTTGTCACGTCTCAGCTTTTACTCTAAAATATTTACTCTTCCAATAGCCAAAAGTGGGATTAAATTATTAGCGGTATTTTTCCTTATTTATTATATAATAATTTTCTTATACTTTAGAAACGGTCGCTTTCTTAGTTAAAGATAAGACAAGTTAGATATTAGACATCTTTAAGATCTCGCATATTAATAAAGCTTCTATTATACTATCAAGAGCTTACCTGACAATGCCCACATCTCTCATGATCTCTTTGATCTCTTCACCCTTGGCTCCTGTTGCTTGGATTTGATCCAATTTTGCCTCAATCAGTCTCTTCTCTTCCTCGATGTCTAGTCCAGTGACTCCGTTAAGTGTCTCTCCCATTTGATATGGAATCTCTAGTATCAACCCGGCCTTCTCTCCAGCAACATAGGCTGAAAATTAAACCACAGATCTAGCTCTTGATTACAAATATTTTGACAAAATCCAAATTTGGAGACGAATCAAGAATGTAAACAGGTGGGCATCATTGTCTATATTATCATAAAACAAGAAAAAAAAAGTGATGTTAAATATATACCAGTGGACACGTGAACGAAACTCTTTAGTTTCACACACTTCTTGGCAAAGCACAAGACATGCTTAGCTCCCAGTGTGTTAATCCCAAGTGCAACATCGTATCTGCAAGTTTAATATTTTCCTGTAAAGTGAAGATCCCAAGAAAATAAACAAATGGGTTGTTGTCCCTTGTCGAAACCCTACCTTTCGTCAAAGTTGGTGGTGGCAGCTAAATTTACAACAACATCTAATTCATTCCACATCACCTCCCTCAGGTTTGAATCCTCCACTCCCAAATCATCATCGCGAGAGATGTCTCCAGGTACCAGAACTGTCTTCTCAGACATGAATGAATTCAGATTTGCACCTAACTTCTCTTTCAGAAGTCTAAATAAGTCCTTCCCGATAACCTACGATCAAGGGTTAACCACCAAATAGACAATTTGGTCAAAATGAATTTGCGTTTTAGTATGTCCCTAATTTACCTTTTCCTATTTCAATCTGTTTTTCCAGTGGTGTAAAACCACATTTACCGTTCAGAGCAAGACAGTTGCTTGAACAAGGAACATATGATATAAGTTCTTAACTTGAGGAATTCGAATATTTTTCAGGCATAAAATGATGGATGAAAGGAGAAAGGAAGGAAAATAAAGATGATGAAGAATTTTGGAGATGAAGTGTCCCTTCATTGAGCTTTTGTTTTCTTATCTACCCTCTTGTACAAAGTTCGTTTCACTCTATAACATAGATATATACCTCATTCTGAAAGCGTTGGGAGGCAGATTTAGCATCAGCAGCTCTTAAAAGAAGATATATCTTCTTCACTTTTGGCTGCATTCTCAATATCTTCTCCAGGAAAACTGCATTGCGAAAAGGAGGAGTGAGTGTGCAAACACTAGAAACTTACTATTACAAGAGCAAATAAAAGCGAGCGTACTCTTCGCTAGAAACCCAGTTGCACCAGTGACCAAAATGGTCTTGTTCTCAAGAAACTGAAGAACACTCCCAATATCCATTGCAAGAGCCAATGATAGAGACAGAGGATAATGGCAGTAACACTACACTCTGAGAACATGTCTTCAAATGAGATGAAGCGAAAGAAAAAGAGCTTCAAAACTGTTAATGCCACAATATGGTCACGTACTAGCATTACATATATAGAAGTTGAGGGGTATGGCCTTTATAAAGAGGTGGAGTACACGCAAGGCACATGTGGTATTCTTCGTATTACAGTGTAGGTAAGGTTGCTAACAACAGTCTACCAAGGCAGATAAAAAATCATTATAATTATTCATGAAACTAACCATTCAATCACTTTTCTTGGCTGTATTGTTCCCATTTCGATTGAGGTGTCACCAACACAACTCGATGACCAGGTCACATACATTTACGACAATCTTACGAAAATAGAAATAAGTAATGGTCTTTCCTTAGCTCCTAGTCTGACCAACCCACCCCATGCATTTAGACTGCGTGTGCAAACACGGTATAGATGCTCGTGACATGTTTTCCCTCAAAGAAAAAACTATATTTTTACTTTGAAACAAGAAAATAGACTTTCTTATTCATCTCGTACGAAACTAGCAATTCTTGGCACCCTGACTTCTGTTAACTGGCTAATGCAATGTCCACGGAATATGTGAAGTGCGCCTTTAAAATGCCAAATGGAGTAAACGGCCACAAGTCAACTCTCAATTATTAATTAATTAGAACTAATTAGGTGAACGATAGTTGTTAATGATAATTATTTTTATTTCGTAAAAATAATAATTTTATTATTCATGAAATCACCAAATAATATCTACCAAAATTTTTCTTAATTAATAATGCATCATTATTAATATATTCGTTAATTTTAATAACAAAAATGTAACTTTACTATATTAGTAATTAAAAAGTTTTTAAAAATAAAACAAAAACAAAAATAGAAGTGATACCACAGAGCTTTCAAATATTCATAATTTATTTAAAAAGTAATATTCGTAATTAAGAAAACAAAATATAGCTGCTTAGCTGCTATTTTAAGAAATCACAGTGAATTAACTGCTCACCAACACATCCATGAGTAAGGACCACACTTCCACATCTAGATCTGCTATACTCTTTTCTGCTCACATTCATTGTCTTTTATGGCTTCCAATAGGTAGGGCCGTTCTCCGTAAATTGTTAAGTTCGATAAATGAGACATGACAATATTATATCTGCATGTTACTGAAAACTCAAAAAGATTCTATAATAGGACAATATCATATTCATTCTCAAATTTGATTAAGAAAATTATAGGATGAATTAAATTTTAAATATGAAAATTTACTTAATTTTATAATACTGATTAAAAATATAAAATTTTAATTAAATATCAAAATTGTCAATTTATTATAAATATAATTCATCGACAACTATTGCAATTAATTTTTGTTTATTGCTATTGCAATTAATTTTGATAATGTAAACAGTCACGTAAATTAGGTCATTATTTTCAAAAAATTATGGAATTTCAATAAATTAAAATTTTTAATTGTTACTAACATTAATAAATGATAATAAGTTTTTTCTTTTTATTATTTTGTTTCTAGTTGGCCAGTATTAATGAGACAATAAAAGAGACGAGACATAGGTGATTCATACATGTTAAAAGGAGACACTTCGATACTCCAGTGAGAAGATGTGATAAAATATTACTTAAAGATGTAAGAGCATAAAAAGAGGCCTAATAATAATAGAAAAGAAGTGATCAAGAATGATATGATTTTGTTAAAATTTATTAAAGGCATAGCTCCCGATAGAAAACTTTGATATACTAAGATATGAATAAATGATCTTATATAGAGAGGTATTTATTGTTCTCTTGAGTCCTATAAACTTTTTCCTTCGAGTCATTAATCTTATAGATAGCTTTAATATTTTGATTAAGTAGTACTTCTCTCCAAGTTACTTAGCTTAAGTAGTTTTTTACTTAATCTATTTACTTTACTATAATAGTTGGTGTGATTTATTCTTGTATTTATCTGTTTTTGTCCTAATTTTTATATTTATTTATGTGTTTTATCTCGTAGTATTAATCTTTATCATGTTTTATATATTGTATTACATAATTTTATATGTTTAGTTATACATATTTATTGATATTTTGTATTATTATTAATTTTCACTACACATGAGTCTATCAGAAACATCTTCAACATCATATAGAGGTAAGATTGTATATTATTAAACCTTTTTAAATCTTACATTCTAACAGGACTCTCATTGGATGTCGTTATTGCTGTTATTTTGTTTCTAACAAAATGTAATAATTTATTTATCTAAAATTTTAACATATATATTAACATGTACGAGTTCAATTCGTATGGTCACTTCATATCAGCAAAATTAGCAAGAATTAACCGAATTAATATCTAGGTTATATTTACAACAAATTGAAAATTGTAATATTTAATTAATTTTTTTATACTTTTAACCAGAAATTTTTTAATATAAAGTACAATTTACTCAAGAATTTATATATTCGAGCAGTTCATACTTATGGTTTCAACTTCAAATTGCCAATTCAGTCGATTTTCAAATTGACATCATAATTTGTTAAAAATGAAAAAAAAATCATCCCTATTTGATGTCCATCATCTTTTTTTTTTAATACGAGAAAAACTCCTTCTTAAAGGCTTAGCGGGTAACACCTTTCGTGCAATGAAAGGCTCAACAAATAACACATCTAACGGGAGAGTTCAACGAGTAACATTCCCAACAAATAAATCCTCTAGCTACTCAAAACTCTAACAAGAATTGTAACAATATAACATGAAATCAACCCGGAGATTTAGCGCACGCTAAGCCCCCTCTCAACCGGCCACAACGTCAACCCTCGAGGGGGATGTCCATCATCATGCACATGGCAAGTACATAATCGCTTCCATACTGGTATCGCAGCAATGTATGGCGTACAAAATGGAGCAGGAATCAATCAAGGCACAGACCATTGTTAGACTTGAACGCATTAAATTAACACCAGGAAGCAGACATTTGGTTAAACGAACTGTTTTGGCAAGCATTGGAGGCCATATCGAAGTGCCGTATTAGAAATTTATGAGTTTATGGGAGAAGCAACGACTAACATGAGTTCGGTGATTACAGATACGATGTTCAGCGAACTCAGTACTGTTTTCAATGCATCATTTACTCTGATCAAACCATGTGTAACGCACGACTCGCTCTGTTCTGACTCTTTGCTTCTTCTCAATTAATGTTTATGTAAAGTATGCATGGTCCCCCATAACTCCCTTCTGCGCCTCTTCAGGATGTGGCTCTTTTTTTCTTTGACGGTCCTATGACCCTTACTTGATCACTAACAAGTAAGCAAACTTTTTATTGTTATAAAAATAACATATTTATAATAATATTAATAATCACCGATACTTATCCGTTTTTGTTCATTTAATTTTTTTAATTTGTTCGCTCTTATAAATTAATTAAGGTAGGGTATTCCCTTGACATATTTATCTAATGTACATTTTTTTAAGAGAATGGGTATATTTTATGACACAAAATAACAAATAAATAATTCATCTTATTATTAGCAATCAATTTATTAAAAATATGGAACAAATCTCAAATTTTGAAATTACCAGTTAAAAAATAAGGACTTAAAATTCTTAATAATAAACCAAAATCTGTACACGATTAATTACAAACACTTTTTGACAAGGATTTGAATGGGCATATTTTTATGAAAAGTTTAGGCGATGCAATGCTTCATCCTTCACATGTTTTGAGTGAGGTCAAGAACTTCTAGGCAAATGCAATGCTTCATCTTTCGTTTAAATTCAGCTTTCCCTTAAAAAGGGTAAAGCACATGCTAGAGGATCTGAAGGTGATTACAGAATGATCTGCTCGTCATTCACAATGACCAAATAATAATTTGGACCACAAGTTTGTCAAAAGGTGGAGGGACTTACTGCATGCACAGCACATCTTTCGCGTTACGGCCAATTGCTGGTGGTCTTAGTTGCCGACTTTAGATTGAAAAGACTGCACATAACCCCGCAAGCATCCCTTCTTCAACTTCTACCTGCTCTACAATTTAGGCTGGCATGAGCAAGACTTACCTAACTTGCCACCCATGTCAGTAGGTTGAGACCGAAATTTTGTTTGGATTTTAGTGTTAAATGTTCGTAAATTGGGATTGAAAGTTAAATCCGAAAATATGAGTGAACATTGATGGGATTTTGTTTGGACCTGTTGAACCTGATTAACTTGTTGGTCTATGATATTATTTATTAGGACTCTAACTAATAAAATTCACAAGATTTTTTAAATCACTTAACTAATAACAAATTATTCACACAATAAAAATAACGAACCCAAAATTTTAACATGAAAAATGTTTCCATATAGAGGTAAAAATTATGTAACAAACCGATATTAAAATCTATTAAATCAAATAATATGATATGAATGATAAAGATTTCGGGCTCTGTCATAAGAAAACTGCAACAAATATAGCTCTTTTAAAACTCTCTTAAAAGACTTATGATTGCAATCTCTAAAATTGAGTACAAATTGATATATATATATAAATAAATGAAATTGTAGTTTATGAAAGTTATTTGAATTATAAAACTCTTTTTTTATTATATGTTTCTGTCTCATACAATTTCTGTCTCTCAAATTTATTTTTGAATCACAACAGTATAAGATTTTATACTGCGTACTATCGTTCACAACTTCGTTCTTTTGATTTACGAAGACAGTTAAAACTCTCAGAGTCTAGATTTAATAGTTTTTGTTAAGCTAGTATCTATAAAATAGGACTTAACCCACAACATGACTATGTTCATTTAAAAGTATTTATTCTCAATTTAGAGCATGTACTAGAACTTCACTTGTCATGGTAAAATAGGAGGATAGGAGGAATAAATGCAATACAACCGAGAGGTTGTGATACATTATTTACAACAAACTATCGCTTTAGTTGATACTTTGCCAATATAAGTTTCTAACTTACTATGAAAATTTTTAGTTGGTAGGCCATTTCTGCTATACTATTATTAATTTTAATAAAAAATTCAATTCAAATAATTGTTTTTTCCCTGTTTAAAATAGGTAACTCATATTAATTTAGTAAAGTTACTTAATAGAATAAGCTCATGTTGAGTTTAATAATTTAGTTTGAAAAATATATCATATGAATATGATTTGGAGTCATGGACAAGCTTTGAGTTCTCAAATTTTTAGATGGATGCATTTTAGACGCTTTCATTCAATCTCTGGGACGAGTGAGACAAAAAACTTGAAAAAAGTGTATAATTTTGTCAAAACCTAACATCTAAGTCGTGCTCGTTCCTATACTTAGTGCTCTATACTGAATCTTTTTCAGGCTATACAAGATTTTTGGAGAGCATGCACGGAGGGTCGTAGGGGCTGCTTAGCTCGACAACGATTGTTAGTTACTCGGGATTCGGGAATATGTTATTTACCGTTTGATTTCATATGATTTTTTTTTTTTTTGGTTACAAGTTTGATTTCATATGATTAATGACGATATAGTAGTGATTTTGTGTAATGGTATGGATATTCTGTGAATAATGTGAAGATATTACTTGACGTTACAAAATAAATGGTAATAGGAAAGACAACACGCTTTCTGATGCTGTTGCAGAATAGATAACAAAGATTATGTGCGTTAGTTACAGCAGATCAATTTCCATATTTGAATTGATTAAAATTAATTTTTTTATGATTTTTTGAGAAATATACATATCTCAATACATATTTAATTAAATATGAAAAGTAATATTCATCAAGGTTTCTCGCGAGGGATGTTGATATGTAAAAAATTCCAAGTTAAATCATTAATCAATCATGTTTAAGTATTCAATTAAATTGAAACATTGGAAGCATGCATATGGTTTATCTCTTAATGTGGTAATTGTAAAAGAAGAAACTACAGAACCTTTTCACCTATGCTTGTATTAAGTTGCTTACATGAACATCAAACTATGTTACGAGGAGGGTGAAGTGAATGAGACTCAACAAGGCCAGTGTTTTCTTTGTCGCTTACTAGGAAAACTTGACAAATACAATACTAGTGTTTCCATTTTACCGTGTCCTCTTTAAGTCCTATGAAAATTTAGGTATAGAGATCAATCATAAAAGACGGTTGGAGTTATATACTCACAAGCAACATGGGTTCCTCTTTTTAGCTGCACTTGTCGTAGCTATTGTATCAGAAAAAGATAGGTTTTGATTTGTACTCTCCAATTTCCATACGAAATCCGAAAAGGATATATATAGATTGAATCTGATTGCATACATACTAAGGATATGATCTATCAAAATCATTTTAGAATAAGCAATGACTATGCATTAATTGTACTTAACAAGGCAAGAATTGAAAGACACACTATAAGTTATATTGAAATGTTGCATATCTTTTTATTATCTTCTCAACCCTAGTTAGAGAAGAAATTCAGTTCACATGTTAAAAGCCTTTCCAGCCATTTTGAAAGGAATTGAAAGTCGTGCAAACCTCCACGTTCTACATGCGCAGGTTATAACGTCATATGCCCAAATCTTATCTATTGCTAACAAGCCTACCCTAACTACCTAGTCGATCTTTCACACGAGCTAATTATAAATGTTTTACACTGCTTCGTTAATAAGAATTTATCCTTAAGATATTTTTTTTTTTTGAAAGGTATCCTTAAGAATAGTTTTATAATTTAATATTTGAATTTTTATATATAAATAATTCATCTTCATCTTAATCTTAATCTTCATCTTAATAGCATATTAATATAGAATTTCCAAATAGAATCAAACTTAATTTTGATAATAAATTGTTTGCATATATCTAATTTGTAAACATTTTACGTTTCAAATATGTTTTTTAAATTTGCAATTAAAAATAAGATTCAATAATAACTTATATATAATAATAATAATTTCATAATTTAACAACTTAAAATTTTAGGTAAAGGTATGAGTATTTGAAAATTTAACAAAGAAATGGTTAAGAAAACACATGCAATGAGTATGATAGGTATTATGGGAAGTTTGCTGAAAGATGTTCCAATCACTTCTTCACATGGCTGAACTAGGCATTTTGTTACAATTGGCTGAATCAAGCGCGTATATGAATGACAAGGTTGATCTGGTTTAAACACGAAAAGCCTTGGTCTTCGGCTCCATTCTCTTCTACTTGAGGTGTAATGCGTGGCTTCTCTCTATATACATGTATATAGTGACTTTGAATCATTCCCTTTTAGTAATAGCATAATTGCATTAGGAGAACAGTCCCCTTCACTTTTTGGAGAGGTGGTGACCAACAAGAACTATAATAGTAATAGTAATCCATTAACCTTACCTTCTCTCCGAAAGTGTATCAATGACGCAATCAATACTTTTGTATAGAGCACAAAGGTAAGTTAGTTTACCGGTTATATTCACCTTTTACCATATTATATAATCAAACACAAGTTAGTCTCTTTTGCACACGTAACTGTGTATTATGGGACCTGAAAGAAAAGTCCAGAGTCGTGTGTAGGACCTCTACTTGCATTGTCAGATTTGTAATCCAATGTCGGAAGTAACAAGAAACACTCAAATCCCGATTTTGAAGAAAGGATAACCTTCGAGTTAGCTTCCTCGTGTGCAGGTGACAACTAATCGTTCGGTAAAAAGCCAACATTGCATTTCGGCTTTCCTGAAATTATTAGAACCATGTTGAATCGATGAATTGGTATCCAACTTTCAAACACCGCAAGCTATTCTCACATTAGCAAACGGCCAAAACATATACGCTTAACTAAATTTTTAGGCTCTAGTTTCTTGAGTTGCGAACTGAGTAATAGATGGAGGGATTACGTTAATTTGATGTTAAATACTGAGAATTGAAACTCTTTTTTTTGTACAAGTGTACTTGTAGTCATTCTTATTTGAATATATATTGAATAAATTATTTGATGCTTAAAATAATTTAAAAATTACGTATTTTCAATAAGTTATTCAACGAATTAATAATTAAAAATGAAATAATATATTTAATTTAAATTATATTTACAAATTCAATATCTTTTTTTGTTATTTTTCATGTCATCAAAATGGAAAATTTTCTTAGTGACACAATCTTGATAGATTGAGAGGTAATTGGGAAATAAACACTACTAATTGAACAACTCCCTTAAGAATTTGGGAACTTAACTTTGTAGTTATAAAAGTTTATATATATATATTAAAATTTAAGTTATAAATCTTAATGACTAACAATTATGTTTTATAATTTAATGACTCCCAAGTGAATTGGAACCTATGTTTTAGAATAAATACGTGAAACGTAAAAGATATATAATTATAATATAAAAGAAGTATTAAAAGGGATAGATCTTTTGTTTTAATTAATTAATTTCTATTACGTTCCGTTAAATATTATCCATATTTTTATATAAAGTCCACATAAATATATAGACAAAATTAAGTGATACGTGATTAAAACACCGTAATAAAAATAAGATGCTTCAACCCGTCGCAAGAAAATAAGATATAACAAAGTATTTAATGACTTTAGCACAAGAGAAGTTGAGCGTTCACATCCAAGTATTAAACGCCAAGGAAGTAATAAATACCACTAAAAGCAAAAGCCCAAAAGTGCTGAACCATGTTTGAAAGAGCCAACCCGAGTCTGTGGGCAAAACCCAAACAGATGGTTGCAAAACGGCCTACGCTATTATGTGGAACTAACTGGGTCTTAGAAGATGCCCATTTTAACTTTTAAGTTTGCATTTTAGTTTGTGGACGAGGTACACATCTTTCAATTTTCAAGATGGAGAACATCTCCATGAAAATCTCACCAAAATAAGAGATTTGAAGAAGTTTCAGGATCTGCTTACCCTTGCCTTTAACTATTTTTTGTGATTTTCTTTGTTTTAAAAAAATCTTATAAGTTAGTATAAAAAAAGATATTTATACTTATCTTTGTAGTTGTTAATTGTTTTTAGGGTTAATTGTAAAAAAAATTCTAAATTTTACTCAATTGTGTAATTTCAGTTCGAATTTTAAAACAAAACGTTAAAATGTTTCAATTTTCAATTTTTAGCAAAAATAACCCAAATTTTGATAATATGCCCAGCCAAATTAGATTAGTACTTTTGTCACGTAAATGTCACATATTATATTTGTATCATGTATTAGGGTTTTGATATTTTTAATTTATTAAATAATATAGCACAAATACAATATGTAACTCCCCACATGGTAAAAATATTAATTTGATAGCTCACTACGACATTCAAATTAATAAAATACTTAACGTCATATTATTTTTACTAAAAGTTTTCTATTGGAACATTTTAGTATCACTTTTTAAGGTTTATGTTAATATGACAAAATTAAATAAAGTTTGAGATTATTTTTAAAATTATTTTTGTCAAAAATTTTAATAAAGATTATATATATTATATCAAAACGTCAATTTCGTTAAAAAATTAACAAAGTTTTTTTAATAAAAAGTTTCAGATGAGGGTATTAAATTAAACAAGAATACCTTTTTTCGTTAAAAAGGGGAAAGAAAAGTACACTAAAGAGAGCCCTTACACAGTCTCATTTGCCCAACACCCATGACGTCATCACATAAAATCCTATTCAACTCTTCAGGTGGGACGTCCAAATTATGAAAACCTCTTTCCATCATTAGTGCATAGGTCGCCAAAAAATCTGCACACTTATTTCCCTCACCATATACATAAGTCAAATCCACTTGCCAATCTCTGCTGAGGAGCATATGAATCTGTCTAAGAAGTCTGGTATTAGCATTGGGTTGATAATCATCTTGGGTTAAAAAATTGACTGCCAAAAGACAATCGACGTCCAGTTTCACACGACAGAATCCGCAGTCCTATACCATAATTAATTCATCCCCTATAGCCTAAAGCTCTGCATGGGGAGATGTACAACACCCAATGTTTCGACAAGCCCCTCTAATCCAGAGTCCATTAGAACTATGAAGAAGAGACCCTGCTCCTGCTTGCCCGGATGCCCCTTTAACAGCACCATCACAATTTAAAGAGACCTAGCAGCTCAGGGGTTTCCTCCACTTAACGTTGCATGCTTTATTTCTGCCACTAGTGCTTTGAATGCATTGCAAAGTGTACCTTGCCTTCACACTGAAATCCGAAAGTATTTTGACTTCCTCTGTAAGTTGAGACGTTTGAATGTGCTCATTGCAAAAGATATGTTTGTTGCATGCTTCCCATAGTTTCCAGCAGGTAAGTCCAAACATCGAGGCCCAGACTCCACTAGGAAAAGGGGTGATCAAATGTCCTCTAAGATTCTGAATCATCCAGTCAACAAAATTATTATTCATGAACTAAGCCATTTGACGTGACGGGATAAAGATCTTCCAAACATCCAATGCCAGCTTGCATCGTCTGAGTATATTATCAACATCCTCTTTCTCGCTGCCACACAGACTACAAGCTTCATTATCTGTTATGTGTCGTCTAACAAGTTCTTTATTAGTAAGGAGAGCTCCCCGTAACGCTAACCAGAGGAACACACGAACCCGTTGAGCCCCCTCGTGCTTCCAAATTACATTTCACTTATTGTCTTGTGAATCCCAGATGTCTCCCATTAGCAAATCATAGGCTAATTTGACAGAAAAGTATCCATTGTTTGTCCTATCCCAGAAACAGTTAGCATCTCCATCCTTTTGGCTTGATGGCTTAGTTCCTGCAATAATAGAAATGAATACCTTTTTTTTAATGGTAGCTACCAGCCCCCTAATGTGTCTGCAGTCCTCTGCGCCACCAAAGACCAGCCACCAGCATCCAGTTGTCGACAACAACTCCTTCAAGTCGCCGCTAGCAGCTTTACGAGCATATCTCATGTTGCCAACTGCCTCACCACTACTAGAAAACACCTTATTCTCCAACAATCACACAACACAAACAATCTAACCATCTTATTCTCCTCGTATCTTATTGCTAACTTCTAATCTCAAGTCCCACAACATTAAAGCATCACATGCACTGGCCCTCAAAAACCAACCATTCTAGTCGAAGTTCTCCAATGATTTAATATCACTTTTCAAAATTTACTCAATTGAGTTTCATAAACCAATAGCTGGATTTGGGTTTCTAAAGCTTGACAACTTATTACAATTTCTAAAATTCTTAATATGGATTTCTAAAATATGGGTTTCATGTTGTTTTCAAATATGAAAATTTTTAAATTTTAGAACTAGGAATTGTTAGGATTCTCAAATTACAATCATATTGTAATTTTGGGCTTAGAGTTTGCAAATTCAATTCCAAAATTCAAGATTAAATAAAAATCAACTAATTTAATCACATTATAAAATTAAAATTGGTAATAATACTATTGATGAAAAATCGGGCTGGGATCTAAACTCGTCCTTAGTGGAATAATTATAAAATTTTTTCTTATTTGATTTTTAAAAAGCTAACATTACTAAAATTTTATAAAATGATTAATCGTAATAAAGCATAAATCTTAATTCGTAATTATTCTGAAGCTTGATTTTTTTCTTGTCGTATTCTTCGAATTGTTTTCAAAATTGGCTTATCTTTACAACCGTAACCGCATAAGTGTTTGGCCCTTAACGATATCTACAAAACAAGTTGAGATAACTCTGCAACTATTGTAGAGAGAGTTAAGGAATGAGTGCTAGCTCCATTAGAGTTTAAGCCTATTTATAATAGGTTTTGGACATTTTTGTAGTTTAATTAAAATTAAATTTTAATTTCAATTAAACTTTGATTAAAATAAGTCCAATTAAATCAATTATGCTCAAATAAGATCTAATATCTCATATTGATCCTTATTTATTAAATATCTCATATTTAATCATAAATTTTCTCAAATTTTACTTAAGTCCAACTTGATTAAAATATCTTTACTTTCTTCAACCTATTATTTATGTATAACTCATTAGATTCCAAATATGATGGCATTAGATACAAATTATAACCCTAAATCACATTTAGGATTAGATAAATTAAAATCCTTTAATTTATTTTAAATTCTCTAATTAAAAAAGTTATAGATCAAGATTGATATCTAGCAACACATCATGATCATCCAAATATTTAGGAATGTCTAACTGATTTTGATTAACCTTTCTGTGCATGATTTTTTTTATATAATTCAATCTTTTTATCATACAATATTCCGATTAGATATAGAATATGAAAATCATATTAGATTTTTATCATTAGCTATTGATCTAATTAATGATATTTGTAAACTATTTACAAAACGCCATTCCACCTTAGCCAGGAATTTTCTGAATCAATACTAATTGAGGATAAAAGAACATTCTCCCTAATTACTTAGGGTGATGAATACTATCTTGATTACTCAACTACCTCTATATAGTTCCAGCTACATCCACTGACTACCAACTAAACTACCCATGATTAGAATAGGTCATAAGTTGGTATGACAATTAGATTTGGGCCTGACCAAACCTACCCCTGCCCCACCCGACCTGGTTTAAAGCTAAGATGCCAGACCCTGGTTGACTGGGCCTCGAACCTGATTGTTTTGAAAATTCTAGGGCCTTGAGTCGAGCCTTGGGCTAGATTTTTTGAAAAAGTTAAGCCTCAGGCTCAGTTTGCCCATGCTCTACACGAAGCTCAATACTTATGAACAAAATAACGTTGTTTGCTAAAATTGACATTATTTTTTCATTTTTAATTTTAAAAAGTTCGGGGCAAGTCGAGTTAGGCTCAGACTTGGCCGTTTTCCTTAAGTCGAGCTCGAACTCGCTACCTCGGGCACAGTCAGGCCTTAAGTTATGCTCAGGCCCTAGCAGTACTAATCGGATAGGGCCCGGGCCTGAGTGAGCTCGAGCTTGGCCTAACTCATTGTCATCCCCAGTCATAAGTAATATCAAAATATAAAAATCCCTATAAAAGATAACTTTGGAGATCTCAAGTCAAATTATCACTTATACAAATTTCTATAGACATACAAGTAATATTCCAAATGGATTTCTCATATGGGTCAGTTTAATGAACTTGTTCTCTAACAAGCACCCACATAGTTATTTAAGTATCCTCATACTTTTGTCCATAAAATTGACTACTTTCTTTATAAGGAAAAATATAACATGTGGTAGTTTTTTTTACATTCTATTAATGTCCAATCTTAATAGAACAATGACTAGGAATAATTAAGGATAGTACACAATGATATGAATATCGTACCGATACAAATACCAAATCTGATTATGATACGATACTGTATCAGTAGCTATCAACTCGAGTATCTTTTTTGGTAATTTTTTAATTTATAAGCTGAATATTTTTAAAATTGCAAATAGTTCCTCAATATATTATATTGTATAATTTATAATTTTACGTCAACTATATCTCCAAAAATCATAATAATAGAAATTTAAAATAACTATAATCTATTTATTTTTATTAATATTACTTTTCACATATTTCACATATAAATAATAATCAAAATTAATATACAAAAGATCATTTAATCATTATACAAATATAAAATTAAGGAAAATGCAAAGTCTTTAAAATGTTATAATTTTATCATATAATAAATAATAATTACATCAAATCAAAAGAATAATAAATATCAATGACTCTCTAATAATTACAATTTACAATAAGAATTCGTGTCGAGAAAATAATCAATTAGAAGTGAAACCTAAACAAAAACATTTAGAATTATATTCATATTGCATAATGCATAATGCATAAATAGAATTTATCATATACATCAAACATAAATGAAATTAAAAAAAGAGGAGAAATAAAAACCTAAAATTTTATTCAATCAAATACCTGCTCAAATCGTATTGACTTCATTTCTTATTTAGTACAAAATCCTTATCATTGAGAAGAGATTCATCATCACCATCATTCAAATTCATTGCACCAAATAAAATGTCAATACTTTTCCATCTGAGATTATCTTCCAAGTTACTCCTACCTATCATACCAAATTCCTCAAACACCCAATCCACTAAAAGATCGCTACGATCAAGGTAAATTGGATCTACAGAACTACTAGTTCTATTAAGAATAACAATAAAATTAAATTATTAAGAAATTATATCCAACTTAACAATGACAATCACATACCTTTTCGGAAGCTTTAAAATGTATCAAAAAAAACCAAGTCGTTCAATCTTTTGTCCTCCAATCTATTCCTTTTCTTAGAATGGATGAATTTGAATGTACTTTAATTCTTTTTACACGTTGTTGCACTCATACATTGACTTAGAATTCAAATTGCAAACCATTGTAATTTTGGAACATCACTTTTGAACCATGCAACTATAAGTCGTAAAACCATAAAAGTAGCATTATAAGCAAAATAAAGTGATTATTAATTTTCATTAAATAATAAAAGTGAAAAAATATATACCTGGATTAAATTTGACTCTTTGACTAATAGCAATTAGTATCTTAAAATCACCAGAAGCATCCTTATAAATCTCTATTTGTGAGCTTAAGAGATCTTGCATCATCTCATGAGCAACAATTGTTGTAATAGGTAATAGCATTCTCCTATTAACTTCAGCTTTCTTTATAAAACTTAGTATTAAATAGACACTAAGATTCAAAAATGCCCCAGCTGCAAACAACGAAAGATAAAGTTGTTTTTCCTATCTCACATTACCAACTGCAAGAGAAGGGGTGTACAAAGAAGGGCTATTTTTATATTAGCCTTGATTGTTTCATTCGTCTTTTTCATAGAATCATAAAAATAACTCATTGTTGCCTTCTCATTAATATCAGCTAGATGAAGTACCCTCACTAAAGACTCATAAACTTGAATAACAAATTGACATTGGGACCAAAATTTATTATCTTCAAGTATAATTCTAGAAAACTCCAATACAACATTAGACATAGCATGTTGAGATGTAACCCTCTTATTATTTGTAAACATTTGTCTCAACTTTTTTCTTCATCATAATAAAACACTGAAGTGATAAGAACTTAGTTGTAAATCTTGTAATAGTAGGACGATACAAATTCCTACCATTGGTGAAATTTTTTTTCATTAAATTCAAGACTCACACAAGATTATAGATGAACTTGATCACCTTTTTTGCTTTCTACATAGCCTCATCAATAGTAGAAAAATACTTAGCATCTCCTATATTTTCCAACATCAGGTCAATGCAATATACAATATAAGGAGTCCAATAAAAAGAATTATACTTGCTTTGCAATCTTCTTCCAACTATTTTATCAGCAAAATCATTGTCAATAATGAACTAAACAATATTTTCTGGCCCAACTTATTCATAACTTCATCAAATATTTCAAATAGAGTATTAGCATTCCTATCAAGGCCAGATGCATCAATAAACTTCAAAAACATTGTCCCCTTTGTAGCATAAACCAAAAAATTAATAATATGCTCGTTTCTTCTATTTGTCCAACCATCACACATGATTGAACACCTATAAGTTGCACAAGTTATTCTTCTTTTATCCAAATAACTTTTAATTTTAAAAACAGAGCTGCTCAGAAAGTTTACTTTTATAGCCATCAATTGAAAGAGCTCTGTATCCTAGATCGTAAGAGATAATAACATCTACCATAGGCTGATAATAATAAGATTGGGCAACGTTGAATGATATATCTAAATCACACCACATTATAGCTATTGCCATGTCCATATTATGAGTTACTTCTCTAGATTGTAAGGCACTACAGATTAAAGGTTGAACACTAGGAGTTGTTCATGGTATATAAAAAAATTAGACATATGTCTTCTTCTTTTCCTAACATTAGGTGCAATATTTCCTTCTTGTTGGGTAGGAATACTATCACCTTCAACATTTCCACTATTATCCTGAACATCAACAAAAGAACTTTCACTACCAATTTTGTAGTTCAATCTTTGCCTTCTATCTTTCTCATGCTAATGTTCTTCAAGCAAAGTCTTTATTTTTCATTTGACATCATGACTCATTTTTTTACAAGGCTCCACATCACTTTTGATCCTAGCTAAATGCTTTTTTAATCTGGTGATTCCCTTATCTTTCAAATTCTTGTTTCAATACAAACAAATAGTATGGTTCTTCATTATAGGAATCAATCTAGTATGAGCCCAAGCTGAATCATTAAATCTATTATACCTTAAGCAACTAAATTATCAGGTGTTCTTAAACTTCTCTCCATTTATCTGTAAAAATTAATGAAGACACATATTAAAATTAACTTAATAACTTCGTATCAAAATCAAGTTGTGTATAATAATAGCAATAATTTCTCAACAATTATATGATATATACATACAAGTGACCTTCATAAACTTATATAAATTATTCCTTAAGAAAGTTTAATGATTAAGCACCTTCTATCTAAAGTCATAACTCACAATTATAACTCATTTTGTGTTATTACATAATTCTACCATAAAATTACTATTATAACTATTTTGTATGATTACATAATTGAACCATAACTCACAACTATAACTCATTTTGTGTGATTACATAATTTAAACATAAACTCATAAGTCATATCTATAAATTTATTTGTTTAATCACATAACTCAACCATAAAGTTATAAATATAACTCATTTTGTATGATTATATTATTCAAACATAAACTCACATTTTTAACTTAATTAGTATAATCACATATTTCAACCTAAATTAACTAACTCATTTTGTATATTAAGAAATCAATTTATAATATATAACCTAATTTATAATAAAGTCCAACATTTAATTCAATAGTTCTCGAATTTCAAACAATAACGTAAACTTTAATTTTATATTGAATGATTGAATCCTCAATTTCCAGAATCCAAACAACACAATTAACAAAACACATGCAAAACTCCAAATTCCAAATTCCAAATATTGCAATTGTATATAAATTATAAAATCCTTAATCTCATTCCTCAATTTTCAAAATTCATATAAAACAAACTCATCAATTTGCTATCCTCAATTTCCAAAATGCAATTTCCAAATTCACCAAGTCATAATTCAGTAATTCACATCTATAAGTCACTCACACAAAAAAACTACTCAATTATTAATTAGCTCGTCACTCAACATTAAGCAACACAACACTACATTGCACACATTTCAAATTTTCAACTGTTCAAGGCTAAATTAGAAATTTAGAATGGCTTAAGGCTACTGGCAATTGCAACTTGCAAACTTGAGGCAGGCAGGTAGGTGAGGCGAGGCGAGGTAGGCAGGCAAGGCAGAGGCACTAGGCAGGTGAGATAGCCAGGTAGGCAAGGGAGACGAGTAGGCCACAGATGAGGGAGGTGAAGCAGGCCACAGGCAAGGAAAGAGTGAGAGACGAGAGGAGACCTAGGAGGCAGATGGGTTGAAGGGGCTAGGCGCGGCGGGGTCAGGTTAACAATGAGTGGGTTAAATGGTTAGTTTTTTGAAGAAATTTACAATCTAGTCCAATATTTTTAAAATTTTACATTTCAGTCCTAATATTTCGTCAGTATTTTAATAACGACCGACAATATGAAATGAGAGGGTACTGCACCATTTTTAGTCGATACAGTAAGTATCAACTAGTACCGCCTAGTACAGTACAGTACCCACATCTCTAATAATATATAAATGCACTATAAGTTTCATAATTATACTCTTCAAAACAAAAAATCTCATAATTATAATCTCTTTATAATTTCATTTACAATGTATAATTATCTAATGAATTTTATTATATACATCTAAATATGTACAAAATAAAGAATGTTTTTAAATTATTTTATTATTAAACTACAACCAATCGATCGGCTGTAGAGCATAAATTAACATAAATACTGTAGAACATGAATTAACATAAATACCTTAAAGTTTTAGGTAAAAATATGAGTATTTGAAAATTTAACAAAGAAATGATTAAAAAAAATGCAATGAATATGATAGGTCTAATGGGAAGTTTACTTAACGATGTCCAGTCACTTCGTCACATGGCCAAAAACTGCGTTCTGTCGCAATTATGTATTTTTTCTTTATAAAAATATGTTACAATTATAATCTTTTGAATATATATTAAATAAATATATGTAATAATTAAAAAATTACAAGTTAAATAAAAATTTTAATAAGTTAATAATTTAAAATTAAATAGCAAGTTTGATCGAATAGGTGCTTATAAATTTAATGTATTTTCAAAATTAACTGTCTTTTAGATAATAAAATCTACAAATTAAATCACAATTTTATGAACTTGAGAATACAATTTTGCAATTGTAGAATTATAGAAATATAATTTTCTGTTTTATATTTTCTGTCATCTATTAAATTTTAAGTTTTAAATTCTAATAACTAATAGTTGTTTTTACAACTTAATAACTCCAAGATGAATTAGAATTGACCTATGTTTTAGAATAATATGTAAACGCAAAAGATATCTAATTGTGATATAAAGGGGTCCTAATTAAGAAAATAAGATATAACAAAGTAGCTAATGATATTCTGTTGCAAAGAGAAGTTGAGCTTGAGCATCCAAATCTAAGTAAAAAACACCGATTTGGACAGACTATGTGTAAAGTATTTCTTTCTACGGAGATGTAACATTGAGAGCAATAGGACTTCTGACCCTTTGGAAACCATTGCTCCATGTCAAAGCCCCAAATACAAAATCACCATTACTTGTCTTTTGAGGTGTAAAATCAATCCTGAAAGACATTTTCTCCCCTGTCCTTGCAAATTTGAGCGTCGCAGGTGTAACTTTAACGAGAACGCCATCTGGATAATCTATGCTTGCAGCATAAACTGAGGGTCCTTCACCATAATACGTCACTGTTCTATGAACAGACACGCTTCCTTGAATATTAGATATGCCAATGGAAGGATAGTTAAAATCATATGATTGTACTACAGGTTTCTGACAGTAAGTTAGCTGTCCTGTCAGGTTTTTTAGTTGTTCAGGGTTTGCACCAATACTGCAAAGAAACTTGATAAGATCGTCCACATTATAGTCGTAAACAAGTCCAGGATTGAGAGCTGCCTTTGGGTTTATGTGCCCGGATCCATAGTCAAAAGGGGTAGATATGGTGCCATTTGGGTCTCTTGTAATTGACTTTAGAGTGTTATCCGTAACTGTAGCTGTAGTCATCATTGCAGATTTAAGAGCTGCTGGACTCCAGGAAGGTTGGTAAGATTTTATGATTGCTGCAACTGCTGCAACATGTGGGCAAGACATGGAGGTTCCCGAGACTATATTGTAATCGACGGATCGGCCACCGACACTATCAGTTGCTAGCGGAGACCAAGCTGCCAAAATGTTAACACCAGGTCCTGTAATATCTGGCTGCAATTGGATATTGAAATATGAATCTAGCAGACGAGAGTCATAGAGCCAATTCGTTTCTTGTAAATGTCTAAAGAACAAAGAACATGATTCTTACTTTTATAATATCAGGACTTGCAACATTCGGTCCCCGGGAAGAAAACACGGCCACTTTTGGTGCAGGCTTAGTGTTCAGTTCGGTTACTGTAGGTGCGATCCTCGCGGTCGGGTTTCTACATCAGGAAATTTTAGTCAGTAAGTTGTGCAGATCAAGTATCACTTTAATGGTGTATTTTGTAATCAATTGAAACTAGGAAACTCACTTGTCACTCTTTAGATAAGCTTGAAGCTGATCTGCTTCTTCATGGGCTATTATGGTACCTGGGATTACAAACTGAAAGCCAACACCAATAGCATTTGGATCGACCAGTATCATTCCTGCGCCACCTCCTTGTTGCACAACTAACGCCTTTGCTCGCCTGTTTGCAAGAGGAGCTTCAATGGCGCAAATAACTATCTTTCCCTCAATCTTTGTCTCATCCAGGGTATTGTTTGTGCAAAAGCTGACAAGCAAAGGCAATGCACGACTGCTTTAGGAACAATGTAAGAAGATCGAATTTGGCAGATGATGACACAGTAAGAACTCCAAGAGCATATCTTCTGCTCCCAGAAAATGCACGATTCATCAATGAAGAAAAAAGGCATTTAGACCATACCTTGCATTCTGTGCTGATACTCCTGGTGCGGCTGCATCACTTGCAGCTACAAGAGTATGCGAGCTTTCCATTGTCAGGGGGTTTACAGAGAAACCCTGGAAACATAAACATGCCATTTTCCCAAGTTTTAAATATAGAAATATGTTCCTCCCTAATATTGGAACACCTTCTTGGATAAAGAACAGAAGAAATGGAAATTCTGAGATCATTTTCAGGATCAATATTTTACCTTCAGAACTTGTGAATTTCCAAGATATATGCTGGAGCTGAACACTCTGTCCACAGTACTAGCAGCAACAGTGGTGATCCAAGGTGCAACATTGGTTGCAGTTCCGGGGAAAAATGAGTTTCCTGCAGAACAGGAAACAAAAACACCTCGCCGGAACGCATGGAACGATCCAACAGCGATTGCGTGTGCAAAATAACTGGGCTGTGGAGGGTCAGGCCCGAGAGAGAGAGAGAGAATATCAACTCCATCACTAATTGCATCATCCATGGCAGAGAAAACATCAGCATCACTACACTGACCAAACCAACAAGCCTTGTAGATGGCAAGCCTTGCATTTGGTGCACCACCTCTTGCAGTGCCATTGGCCATCCCAAATAAGCTAACATTAGGGACCACAGCTCCAGCTATAGTTGAAGCAGTGTGAGACCCATGGCCATCGGAGTCTCGAGGTGATCGGAAGAAAGGAATTCCAAAAGATTCAAGGGGTCCATTTTCTATTTCATATCCTTTGGAATAGAACCGAGCTCCAACTATTT
>JANZXP010000195.1:3285658-3296926 GCA_027576715.1 Erythroxylum flavicans | reverse complement strand
ATAAACTGAACTTAGTTGAACATGAAAATAGAGTTTTGATAATAAAAACCGAATGTTTTGGACTGATTATGCAATTTTCACAACTAAGGCCTACATTCTACATTTACAAACGAAAGAGTAAGGACAAAACATAAGCATGTGATAGGAAAAATAAAGAATAACTATGCAGCATTCTTAAAAACCTGCCACCTAGGGTATTGTTCTGAAATACAATCAACTAAAATTCTCAAAAACAAAACTTCGAAAAGTGTAACGAAGTTCAAACTTAATTAACTGTTTCCCGGCTTTCCTCAAACTGGATCAACCAATTTGAGAAGGTCTGGGAACAACAATAAAACAATTCATTTTAGACAAGGGAAGGTCAGAAAGGTCATTAAAATATGGTCCAATCTCAGCCCCCCTCCAATGCAACTCAATTACAGTCTGACAAGCTACAATGTTGTGTGAAACAGTAAAAAGTCATGCCTACGAGGAAGTGAAATAAATAGCGTGACTATAACAAGAAAGCAGAAACAAGCAGAAAACGTTGTCTTATGAAAAAGTAATGTGCAATGGCACTCTGTTCCACCCCCTGCCAATTTAGAGAACACAGATACCTGCATCTGCACAAGAAGCTCTGTCTTGATACGTCTTGAAGCTTCACTTTCGTTGCCTTCTCCACGTTGACCGCATAGGGAATCTATTTCATCAATGAAAATGATGGAAGGAGCACTTTCGCGGGCCATTTCGAAAAGGTTTGACACCAATTTCTCACTCTCACCCATCCACTTCGAAACAAGATCTGAAGAGGACACGCTATAGCAAAAAGGGAAGGCAAGGGAGTTACAAATGTGAAAGGGCACACAATAAAAACATGCCAGTATAAATAGCTCCAAGGTATGATCTTCTTTTCACACGGAACCACAAACAGATTAAAATATGCCGCAATGATTTATTGAACTAAGACAGTACAACTTAGATTTTGTAACGCGCAAATAAAAGGACTTACTTTATTACATTGAAGGGTTACCTGAAAAATGTAGATTCTGCTTCAGTTGCTACAGCCTTGGCCAAATAAGACTTTCCAGTTCCAGGTGGCCCGTATAAGAGAAAAGCCCTCCACGGTCGCCTCTTGCCTAAGGGAAGTAAGTCAATCAAATATCAAGATTTCACAGATGAGGTACACGAATGACGTTGAAAATTTGCAACAGACCTCTATGCTTTCACTCAAAACTCGTGGTTATCTTGTAAGAATGTTAACAACACACCAAAATCCTTCTTTATTAATAAAAAAAAACAAAACCCATTAAGAAAAAAAACTTCACCTGTAAAAAACTGGGGGAATTTAACAGGCAAAATAACAGCCTCTTGAAGAGCCTGTTTAGCGCTTTCCAAACCGGCAACATCATTCCACTTGACATTAGGTTTTTCCCTTATAATCGCAGAATTCAATCCAGATCGCAATTTCGCCTGCTCCGGATCTTCCCCGTCCTCCCCATCCTTGGGCTTCGTCTTGGGTCGCGTGGCGACCGCCGCGTCCCCGTTGTTGGAACCTGGACCGGGCCCACCCTCGTCAAGAACTGCCCTGATCTCCTCGGCTCGGCGGAGGTATTCGGTGAATTTCTGGGTAATTGCCTCTCGGATTTTGGGGTTCTTCTCGTACTTCAAGTGGGTTTTGAAGTACTCGAGCGCGTTCATGTATAAAGGGAACGCCTTGGCGTAATTCCCAGCATTGTCCTCCGTCACAGCTTGTTTAACGTACTCTATTGCTTGCTCTTTGAAGTTGCTATACATATCTGTGTCTGTATATCTCTATCGTAAACCCTAGCTAACAAAGCGATTGCATGAGAGATTGATCTTTCGGGAAACCCTAGAATCGATCACGAAGGTAGGATTCAATCTTGGACTTCCTCGCTTTACGTGTCTGCGTAGCGAGAAGGGGCAGGGATTAGACGAAAAAGAAAAGGTACATATCAAAACTGTTGTAGTATTAAGCGTGTTTTCGGAAAAAATGGGAAGCTTCTTTTGTTATTAATTATTTTTAAAAAATCTTAATTTTTCAAATTTACACTGCAAATTTTTTTTAACTTACCGGGTATTTTAAGAGGATCTTAATTATAAGAATGTACCTTTAAGTCATTCATACTCAGACTAATCTCTGCTCGTATCAGATTAGCCTATAAAAGATAAAATATTGGCTAAACGAGTTTTTCTATTCTTAAGATTCAAACTTGATTAAAGAATAAGAGTACTGAATTATTCACGTCAATCATATTTACTTACAAATCGATTATGAGTTAATTAGGTTTTTTTTTTCTCGCGTGACTTTTCCAAGGCTGACTAGGAACTCTTATGGTCCAAGCACCAAAAACATTCTTTGCAAAGTTAGGTTTGTTTTGAATTGGATTGTAATTCAACGTTACATTTAAATTAGTTGATTAAGATAATATTATTTTAATTTTAATTCAATTAAATTAAATTTTAAAATGTTGAATAATCGTAAAGAGAAGGCATGGTATGTATTCCTATTCAAAATGTTAGGGTTCGGTTTGGAATCTACATGCTTGCAGGCGGATGATGGTATTACGGTTTGGGGGTGAACAGAGTAATGTTGAACAACATAGGTGGTTAGACTTAGAGATTGTTTTTTTAATCTAGGTGTTTAGAAACAGTACCTTTATTATTTAAAACTAACGTAGAAAGGCTATTAGAGGGGAGATTTGTAAATTATTATAAATGGCTTACTATACTCATATTTGTGCAATTCTTGACACATGTTGAAAGGCCTAACTAACCCTTAAAAACTAGCTTGAGAGAAGAGATTTGTATGCTATTATAAATGATTGAATGCATTCAGACTTGTCCGATGTGGAATTCTTGAGGAGTGAGACAGGCCTTTCAATATGGTATCAGAGTTTGTTTGTTTTGATGGTTTAGGGCAGTGTCTAGTTCTATAACTTTGCCCAATATATCAAACAGATGTTCAGCATTGCTTTGGACTGAGCGGGTGTGTCAAGAATCTCACATCGGTTAAGTGTAAGTACATTCAATCATTCATAATAGTGTGCAAACCTCCCTTCTAAAGCTAACTTTTGAAATAAATTAGGCCTTTCAATAAGTAAATTTAACTCAATTGTTGTGATTGTTGTGTTGTTACTGAGTTAGAACTTGGAAATTTTTGAATAAGAAAAAGGAAAAGAATGGTAGTTTCTCCATTCTTTAATCTCCAATTAGATAAAATGGTAAAGGATTATTTCTTATTTTTTCAATGGTTATTTAATTTAAATTTAATATTTTAGATTTAATCTGGAATTTTAAAAAAATTTAAGCCCGGTTAATTATTAAATATAATAATTACTTTTAATATGTATTAGATAATTCTTTAACAACAAATAATTTAATAAAACCATCTCCTTTTTTCAATTATAGGCAACTTGTAGTTATTATTAAAAATGATAACTTAATTCAAACTTGATTAATTTAGAATTAATTAACTAAATTTGGTTTGAATTTCATTTTGATAAATTTTTAATAGAAAAGCAAGATAAATTAATTAGTTTCAATTTAATTGGTATGAATTCAACAAAGTTATATTAAATTTGATTAAATTTAAACTTCAATCTTTAAAAAAAATCAAGTTATAGTTAATAATATTAGCAAATTAACCATAATTAAATTATGGAACTAACAAAATGATTTTTGTAATTTCCTATCCAATTTATAAAAAGATTAAAGAAAAACTTGATTCTATAATCATTTAGCAAGACTGCTATAATCATTGTAAATATGTTATAAGCCTAGCGATTACGCCCTCAAATCTTCTATGTTCATAACCTTGTATCAATCAGGTTATCAATCCTATTTCAAACTATCTCATCCACATAAATATGTGGGACTCAAAAAAATATGTGAATGAGATGGTCTGAAACAGGGTTGGCACAAGGTTATGGGCACAGAAGATTTGATCCCAACGATCACACATTAAGTGAAATTAATTTAGTTTTTTTACTTTATGAAATTATAATTATTTATAATTTAAATTAAATAAATTTAAAATCCTTTTATCTTGTTTTTAATTATTCAATTAAATTGTTTATAACCATTTAGCAAGATCGATATCTAATAACATGTTAATAACAATTAAAATATTAAAAATATCAAAATAATTTGACTTAATCTTTTTATGAATGTTTATAATACATAATTTTATCATTTCGTCGTTTAATATTTTAATTGAAATTGATATTTGAAAATAACATGCTCAAATCACAATTTACTTTACTTAAATCATTACTAATAAAAATCAATACAACATTCTTCTTAATTAATTTAGAATGACAAGTTTATTATTGAATTACTCAAATATTTCTATACAATTCATATTATATTTTCGTTTGAGTTATTCTAAATATAATAGATCATTAATTGCATCATACATATTATTTCTTGTATGAAATACTTCCATAATCTCAATTATGATAATTAATTATACAAATATCATAATGAGTATATCTATAGACATAAGTAGTATTTCATTCAAAATTCTTATAAGTGGGATAGTTCATTAAACTTATTCTTTAATAAGCTTTCACACATTTATTTAAGTATTTTTTATACTTTAATTTATAATATTAAATGTTTTCTTTATAAATAATAAACATAATATATATTCGTTTTATTGTTCTATCAATATTTCATCTTGATAAAATTATAATTAACAATAAATTATAAATAAAAATTAAATACTATTTAAATCTCATAACTATAATTTCATTATAATTTCAATTGTGTAATATTTATTTTACATAATTTATCTTTAATATTAAGTATTAAATATAATATATATATAATTATTTTATTAAATAAATTAATAATATCATACATTAATTACAACGAACCAATTAATTGCAAGAATATAACTTACAAATAAGTTAATATCAAGAAAAAACTTAATATAATTGATTAATAATAATTATTGAAGAAAGAGTGCGTCTTCGAAGAAGTTAATCCGAAAGCTCAAATTCTTAACATTTGATACTCTTAAGTTATTTGTGGAATCCACTTCAACTACACATTAGCTGACGTTTTTCTACCTCTTTCCCTTGCTTCTTTATCTTTATCACAATCTCTTGGTAAATTTGTAGGTTCCGTTTTGCTTTGCTCGTTATAGACTATTTAGCAATTAGTTGATTGCATTAGTTGTTAGTGTTATATCAACTGATTTGACCAGCGGATTTCATTAGCTGTTTGTTAGAGATGTTTGATAAAATTAGCTGTTTATGTATAAAATGACTTATAAGGACATAACTTTAAAAAAATAAAGTTATGAATATTATATATCTTAGTATTTCGTTGAATATTTTTACAAGAATTTAAATTTTAGATATTTAATTATATAAAAATTAAGTTTATAACTCTATTAAAAACAAAGAACATATAATAATAATAATAATAATTTATCGTCGTCGTCGTCGTCGTCGTCGTCGTCGTCGTCGTCATTTGATGATGATACATCCAAACATTTTAACCACAGTCTTTCTGAAATATGATAATGAGAAAATATTATACCTAAATTTAGTTATCTGAATATGGTAAATCAAGTTTAGATAAGGAATTAACATCCGTGTATATTTGTACTACTGTGTGAAATAGGATTATTGTATTCCTGTTTGTTTTGGTTTTTATAGGACCTTCATTTCAAGTTATTTGGACAAATCATGTTCACTTGTATTGTTTTATCATCCATGAGAAATTTATACAGGTCTTTCTATTTTCATTTTCGATTAAAGTCAACATTTTATTTCTAACTTATTACTGCCTACACATATTTATATGACAAGATGCTTCTGTGCCTATATGGTTATATTTCATCAATAAGTTCCATAACATTTCGTCACACACAAAAATGTGCAAAAATGAGATGATAACTAACAATCTTCAACGCAAGGAGAAAAAGGATTCGAATAGGAATTGAAGTTTAAAAATTTGGCTGGTGGTAGAAAACTCTCCTATATAAGGGCGTTTTCATATTTAGTTGCTTGTTTTAAATCAGTCAATAAATCAACTACTGGCCAAACACTTTTGAGCAGCTGTTTGACGAGTCAATCAGCTGAAAACAACAAATCAACTAAAAAATGGTTGATTGGTGGTTAACCAAACGAGGCCTATGTATTTTAGAGTTAATTAATCCCAGTATCCTACTTTATTTTGCATATTTGAGACCTCATGTAAGTTGGTTTATTGTCTTATCTTACATGTGATAAATACACATTTATCATCTTATCTTACGTGACATTGGTAGTTAAATACATTGTAGAAAATAACTTTTAAAATATGTCTTAATTTATAAGAGAACACTCGTTGGCTAACATGATGTAAAATTGTAAATGTTTAAGTCATTTTTGCAACGTATGTTATGATAAAGAAAAGTCATTTTTTGCAGCATGTATTGTTAAAGAAAGATGTAAGATAAAGTCTATCTAATTATACCTATACTTGAATAGTGAAATTTTATATTTATGTAATGTTGTTATATACAAAACTTTATTTTTGAATGTGAATTTGCTAATTTAATTTTGACATAGATCTTCGTTTATTTTTATAGATAAATGGAGATGAGTTCAAGTACTCTTGATAATTGAATCATTTAAGGAAGATTTGATGATTCAGCTTAAGCTTATGCTATATTAGTTCCTAAAATGAAAAACCATATCATTGGTTATTGCAACAAGCATTTGAAAGATAGGAGAATTGCCAGAATAATAAGCATTTAGATGGGTCAAAGGTACTGTAAAATCTTGTAAAAAAGTGAGTCATAACGTGAAATGACAAAAGAAGACTTTTCTTTAAGAGTATCAACATTGTAAAGTTAGAAAACAAAGACTAAACTACAAAATTGATGGTGAAAGTTTTTTTTTCTTTTTTCCAATGGTTAAGATGATATAGGGGATGTTAATGGTGGTAATATTCTTACCCAATAAGTGGGAATGTTGCATTTGATGTGAGAAAAAGAAGAGAACAGCTTACGAATAATTCCTGGAGCTCAACTTTCAATCTATAGTGCCTTACAATCTAAAGAAGTGTTTTATAATATAGACATCACAATGACTAGATGATGGTATAATTCAAATGTATCATTCAATTTCTTCTAGTTTTATTATTCCTAGCCTATGGTGGAAGCTATTACCTCTTACGATTCAGGATGTAAGGCTCCTTCAATTGATGACTATAGATGTAAACTTATGAGCAGCTTTATTTATTAAATAAAAAGTTATTTGGATAAAGGAATAATGACTTAAGCAACTTATGAATCTTTAATCACATATGTGATGCCACAAATAAAAGACATGAGTCTATTATCAATTTTTTAGTTTATTCTGATAAAGGGACAATGTTTTTTAAATATATTGATGCATTTGACCTTATTAAAAATGATAATACTCTATTCCAGATATTTGACGAAGTTGTAAATGAAGTTGGTCAAGAAAATATTGTTCAGTTCATTGCTGACATTGATTTTGCTTACAATGCAGCTGGAAAAAATGGCAAAGTTGGTAAAATTCTCTTTGTTGAACTCCTTATGTTGTATATTGTATTGACCTGATGTTGAAAGTATAAGATATCCCAAATATTTTCCTATCATTGATGAACTGTGCAAAAAGAAAAAAAGTGACCAAGTTTGTCCACAATCATGCATAGGTCCTAAATTTGATAAAAAAAGATTTCACCATTGGTATGAATTTGCGTTGTCATGTTATTACAAGATTTGCGATCAATTATGGATGTCAATAGCCCGGCCTCATTCACGGCCCGCGGTCCAGTGGGCCATGGGAGGGCTGGGCCAAATCTAGCCCGTCTATATTTTTAAATTAAAACAAAAACAAAATGACATCATTTTGGACAAAACGATGCCGTTTTGTCGGGGGCCGACCATGTGACCCGCCATGGCCAGCCAAACTTGGGCCAAAAACGCGTCGGGTTGGGCCGGGCCGGAATTGCCATCCCTACGATCAATTTCTTAGCACTTCAATGTTTTTTTTATGAAGAAGGAGTTGAGGCAAATTTTTATAAATAATAAATATGATGCATCTCAATATGCTAGGTTTAATATCGAAGTGGAAGTTTTTAAAATTATAATTGAAGATCATGAATTTTTGGTCCTAGTGTCAAGTTATAATTTGAGTTTGCGAGTCTTTAGTGAGTGTTTTTTTTTCTGAATGATAGTGATGAAAAGACAATAACAAGTTATTTTTATAATGTTATAGAAAGGGCGAAGGAAGCAATCAAGATCAAGCTAAAAAATAGACCTTCTTTGTACACACCTTATCTTGCATTCATCAATGAGAGAAACATAACTTTACTCTCTGTTATTTATAGTTAGGGCATTTTAAATCCTAATGTTCATTTCAGACCAACTTTTACAAAGAAATTTGAAGTTGATAGAGGAATACTATTAACTATTACAATAATTGTTGCTCAAAAGATGATGCAAGATCTCATAAACTCACAAATAGAGATTTATAAGGATACTTCTGGTAATTTTAGCATGCCTATTGCTATTCATCAAAGAGACAAGCTTAATCCAGGTATATGTTTTTTCACTTTTAATACATACTGAAAATTAATCGTCACTTTATTTTGTTTATAATGTTACTTTTATTATTTTACAGTTGCTTGATGGGACCAATTTAAAAGTGATGTTCTAGAATTGCACATGCTTACAATTAGAATTATGAGTTAATGTGTGAGTGCAACGAAATGTAAAAAGAACTAAAGAACATTTGAATTCATCTATTCAAAGAAAAAGGAACAGATTAGAACATAAAAGATTGAACAACTTGGTTTTTGTTTGATACTATTTAAAGCTTTGAAAAAAACATGTTATTATCATTATTAGGTTGAATATAATTTATTGAAAATTCTTAATAATTAAATTTATTTGTTTACTAAGACTCTTAACAAAACACGTAGTTATGTATATCTAATTTTCCTTGACTATATCAATCTTTTGGCATATTAGGTTTATAAGGAACCGAGATTGATAGATAAGAATGACTTGTTAAATAATCTTAGATGATAAAGTATTTGCATGTTATTTGGTGCAATGAATTTAAATGATAATGATAATAAGACTCTTTTCAATGACGAAGATTTGGTATTAAATAAAGATTAAGGTCAATACAATTTGAGTGAATATTTAATTGAATAAAGTTTCAGGGTTTTTTTTTATCTCTTCTTCTTTTAATTTCACTTGTATTTGATGCTTATGCTAAATTTCTTATATGTAATATGAATATAACTGTAAATGCTTTTTATTTTAAGTTTTACTTTTATTCGGTTGTTTTTTCGTCACAGACTTTTGTTGTAATACCTAGAGAATCATAAAACTTTATTATTATTTTTATTTGACATTTTAATGTAATTATTATTTATTATATGATGAAATTGTAACATATTAAGTTCTTTGTATCATCCTTAATTTTATATTTGTATAAAATTAAGTGATTTTTTATATTAGTCTTTTAAGTATGCTTTTTGTTTATATATGAAATATGTTAAAAGTAATATTAATAGGAATAAATAGATTATTGTTATTTCAAATTTTTATTGATGTAATTTTTAAAAACTTGGTTGGTGTAAAATTATAAATTATATAGTATAATATATTGAAGAACTATTTTTATAATTTTAAAAAGTATAGGAACTATTTTATAATTTTAAAAATTACTTAAAACAGTATCTAGTATTAACTAGTACTAGTAGTATAATAATGTTCTATAACTAAATCCGATAGAGATAATACTCATAACATTGCTCACATCGCACGATAAACCATTGTCGATCTCTTTACATAGACCTAGTTACTACTGTGTTTGAAGTTGGTCAAGCCTAGCTATCTTCTTTTCCTTGCATTTTATTCCGCAGCAACATGTCCACGAGCACGTATCTTTGTTCACAAATGCGTACGTGGCAAATATATATACATAAAATGCCCTCAGTCTTGGTTGCAGGTCCGAGTGATTAAAGGGTGTTCTTTAATAATCTTTAGACACTTAGATTTTAGATAAGACCCAAAGTTTTTAAATGATCACAAAAAAATAGAATATATTATTTAATTTCTGATATATTCTTAATTTATGAAATAAATTATTAAAAGTATTAATTTTGTATACACGTTAAATCTTTTAACGATTGTTTGTTAATATTTTCATATAAAGTGTCGAAAAGAAGGTGCAATTAGTTGCTCTTAAAGCTAAACCATTGAGGCCAAATTTAAACTTGTGCTCGGCCAAACTTAAACCTGTGCTCGAGAGATAGCTCTTCATACGTTGATAAGATATATATGAATTCTCGAGAAGAGAGGAACCGTAGTGATCCCCCAGACTGCCTAAATCTTAAGAGTTAATAGAAAGTTGGATTTACATTGGATCTCACCTGAATTGTCCTATCTATCCTTTTAATGAGAATTTTTGTTTCAAACCCCGATTCGATAGGAGAAGTATGTCATGCTAATGTGCTTAGATGATCCACATCTCAAGGTCAAGCTCTAATAAATACATTGAACTTTCTATGTGGCTAAGAGCCCTCACAACCCAGGCATAACGATGCAATTATCAGTGGTGTATTCTATCACTGAGCTAATAGTCCATCGTACGGGCCTCTCACTAGGATCCTACTATGCCAAAAGCGAGAGAAATCATATCCCCCTCTTTCCTTTTTTACGTCCTCATGTCCCTCCTACATGGTAATACGGGGACGAAAAGAAAAAAGAGATCTTATCAACTTGTTCCAATATAGGATAATAATCTCATGGACTTACTATTCTTTGGCAGAGGGTCGTTGGATCTATAAAAAAAGTCTTATTCTTTTAAAAAATTATATTTTTAATACTATAATTTCAATTACTTTTATTTATATTCTTAATAATTTTTTATTTATGATAATTTTTAATATAATAAAAATAAATTTATAATAATTATTTTAAAATATATACTAAATGAGTTATACAATTCTAAATTATTAAGTCGTTAAATAATTCAACTAATATTAACACATTCAGGCTTGGTTTGGGGGAGCGGTGGCGGTTGATAACCTGCTGAAATCAACCTGCTGAAATGATAAGTACTTATTTTCAATAAATACCTATGTGTTTGTGATTGTTGTTTTGGTAACTGCTGAAACGTGAAAATAAGTGTTTGGCAAGTGAGGTTGTGGTTGCTGAAAAGAGATAAAATGACTAAAAAGTCCATTGATTTAATAAACTATTAATTGTTGTATAAATAATTAAAA